>NW_004624807.1:3371086-3421235 GCF_000247695.1 Heterocephalus glaber
TGAAATAAATAGGACACATGTGAGTAAATACCAAATAGTTTCTCTAGTGTGAGAAACTGAAAGTGTAAATAAGGATTAAAACGAATAATTGATAATATGAAATAGGAAGAAAAGGTCCAAAGGGGTAGGGGAAGTGGGAAGGGAAGGGGAAAGGAAAGAAGGGAAAGGAAAAAGTATGAGAAAGGAAAAAAAAGGAAGCAAAGTCTGTGTAAATAGGGAAGGGTGGAGCTGGTGAAGGGAGGAGAGGGAATGGGGAAAAATAAGAATCAAGATACATCATGTACAGGTACAGGCTTCCAATGAGAAATGTAAATGTGTTGTTTACGTATAATGTACCAATAAAAGAAAAACATCATTTTGCAAGCCAGATGCATTCCAGCTATTTGTTTTTCACAACACCATGTTTTCAGCTGCTTGATTATTAAAAGTAATTTCTGATGATAAAATCATCAATCATAAATCACTGGGTGATTCTTGGTGTATTGCTGGGAAAGAATTTAAAGATTGTGTGATGCTGCTAAACAAACACCTCCCATCCTTGTATTTACCAACAAGAATAAGGATTTTTAGCACTTACAGTAGAGAAACAATAAAGAAGAATACAATTCATGCTGTATTCTGTCTCATTCTAGTCGTAAATAATTCTGTCTCATTCTAGTTGTAAATAATACTTCTTCCTAGGTATATAACTGATTGAGGAAAACCCTCCATCCATTTTAATGAGATATATAATTCAAGTAATCTTTGAGTTTTCATAATTAGTAATTATCTCACAAAATGTGTAATTTATTCATGTTGTTTGAGAAATTGCATATTGTTTAAAAACTGATAACTCAATCCAAAAATCAGAAGAAAGATTTAATACTTATAACCCAATGGCCCTACAGAACACCTTTGAAAAATTCAATTTATGCACATAATTTTACTTTAAAGAAGTATAGTGAAGTAATAAAGACATTGGGGCAAAAAAAATGCATTAAGTTTGGATAAAGTTTTAAGGAATCATGAGATAAAAATACATGTTTGAGGAGGGGGAAAAGTGCCTAAAACCTTAAATTGTTAAAGAAGAGCTGGATCATGTTTTTCTTTCTAAAGTGGATAAGCATGAAGTCACATTCATAGTTATATTAAAACCTCCAATGAAAAGCTAGATAAGAATTGTCATGCAAGCAAGGAATAGTTTTCCAGAATTTTGGAGAGATTGTGCAAATGAAAACATGCCATACCCACCATTCCTCCAGGACCTACATCCAGGTGCAGAATTGATTTGTAAAACATTGAGCACATTGCCACCGTGAATGCATACACTATACTAAACATACATTAAACATAAACGTTTTTAAAAAGAGGTGTGCACATCTGTGTCCTTTCCAGCTAATATTAAATTGTTTTCAAGTTGTCGACCCAATCACAACCACAAAGCCCGATTGCTGTTCATCCTCCCAAACACTTCAGATCACCAGAGTTTCCCATTTTTGCCAAACTAGTGGGTGTAGAATGGCATCTCATTGTGGCATTAATTTGCATTTTCCTGAATTAATGAGGTTGAGCATATTTTCATAGTTTATTGGCATTCATGTTACTATTATTTGTTTTTAAGCTTTGCTAATTTGATTTACAAAAATGATGCTTCATTTGCATTTCTTTGATAACTAACAGGGTTAATACTTTTTCATATGCTTATTAGCCATTTTTATTTTTATGTGAATTGTCCATTCATATCCTGCCCATTTTTCCATTGGGGTTTTCAGGCCTTTCTTATGAATTCAAATGAGTTCTATTAAGCCCTAAGCCCCTTGCTTGTCACATTTATTGTGCTGCAATTGTGGAATAAACTGTACTTTGTTATGTGATACCACAGTTCTTTTAATATTCTTATGAATATGATTTGCTTATCTTTTGTTTGGGATTTCTACATCAATATTTATAACTCCAGTTGTCCTGCTCTGTCCTGTTTTGTTTTGTGGGGGTGGCTCTCTGTCAAGTTTTAGTATTATAGTAACATTTGCCTCTTAATATCAACCAGAAGATTTCTAATTTTTTTCTGGGAAAAATAGTCAATTACTGTTGATTGGAAATGGTTGTTGTTTAAACAACTGACAGAAGGCAACTACGAAATAACTTAAAGCGATTCAGAAGATAAAGTAATTATTAAAGTTAGTTATTAGATGTTCTGTCTTTTTAAACTAAATTTAGTGTTTGTCTTATCACCAGTAAATCATCCATTTCATTAAGAACTTAAAATTTATTACTGTAGATATGAATAATTTGACTTATGGATCTTAAAATTTTATATCTCTCTTCTCACTGCAAATTTTCTGTGCTTGTGCTTTTTTTCTTCTTACTGGGAAATTCCAAAAGATTAAAAAATTTATTTTTCTTGAGGAAATATTTCTTGAATATATGTATGAGTTTACTGTTTATTTAATTTATGATTAATTGATTTTTCCTTCTTTGTCATTTCTTCTTTTTCACTTAGGTTTGTTTCTGAAGTGCCAGGCAAGCTGCTCTGTTTGTCTATTTTCTTTGTTTGTTTTGTGGTGGTGCTGGGGACAGAACTCAGGACCACCTGGCTAGCTAGGCAAGCACTCTACCACTGAGCTACATCCTCAGCCCCTTGCATTTGTTGTTGATTTTCTACTTCTTGATCTTATTATCGCTTTAGTCAGGGGGAAACCTCAATAGACAACTGGTTACCATCCACGACTTGGACTTGACTTTGTCCTGTGATGAACCTTCCAAGATGTAACTCTCACTCTTTCTCTCCTTAAATGCCTTAACGTATCCTCCACCAAGTACTGACGGCAGTTGCCAGGGCTGACCTTCCATTCAAAGACCTCAACACTGGCCATTAGCCAGCTCTGCAGTTCCTGCATTCCTTCCCCCGGGTGTAGGCTACTCCAGGCATGAAATGGACTCTACCTTTCCAGAGCGTTCTAACCACCACACATTACCTCCGCCTTTCCTTCCACTTCCCCATCCCTACTCCTGGCCCTTGGAAGCACCGTGTTGTTGCCCTTGACCCTTCAGATGGCCGCGCTTTCCCGTGTGCGAGAGCCGCGCAGAGCTGGAAGTATCAGGTGATCTCCTGTCAGCCACTCGGCTTCCCTGGGGCGAGTATGGCATGCAGAGTGGAGCTGTCCGTGTGCCCTTTCTTACTGATATGCCAGTCTTCTAGGGAGCACCCTGCTATCACTGCCGCAGTGCCATAAAAATAACCTCTGTCAGCCACACCTGGGCATGTGCTTGAGTCAAGCGAGCCATTCCTCACAGTTACACCAGGCGAAGACAAACTGAGTCTATTGGGTCAAAGGGGACATGTGACTGCCACCCCCGCAAAACCCCATGAGCTGGCCTGCACATGGTTAGTGTGTCTATATTTGTCTTATTTTGTCAGGGAAGGGAGTGAAGGAAGTATGAAAGCATAGTGTATAAAAGTTCAGCAGCAAAGGGTGTATCAACACAGATGTGGCCACCTAGGATTTTTCAATGTGCTTCTTATTTGGGTTTTATAGGTAATTTAGATAGTTTTGACTATTCGCTATAGAAGACCTCAATATTCCTCACCTTTCCTGAGGTTCCCAGGATCCAGGTAAGATGGAGGCAGAGACCCATCTGGTTCAAATAACACCAGACCAGTGATGGTGAATCTTATAGAGCTTCCACTGCTAAGAAACAGCCAGCTATGGCATGCATGCCATAGGTTTGCCACCAGGCTAGGTTGCACTAGGCTGTTATTCTGACCTCATAATGTCAGGGACATCTCACGTGCAAGAGCAATGTGCTGTCCCTGGCTCTTCACCAAGACACACACTGTCACAATGATTTTATAATTCCCAGTGTTACAATATTTTCTCACGTCTTCTTCTAGTTCCACTCACTCTCCTGTCACCATGACAACACACATTTCATTAGTAATGGAGACCTGAGGGGAAGCTTCTGGTGCCGGACCGCTCTCAGGACTCACCTCCTGCTTTGGCATTCCATGAAACCGTTCTGAATCTAGACATTGTGCTTTAAACGTCCCGTCCCAATTTTGCATATCAGAGAGGACTCTGATTAAATACTGTAGATGGTGAAAATGCAGGATTTAGCCAAGATTTCTAAAGCAATTAGCTGGTACAACCAACGGGACAAAAGGAAAGCCATAATAAAAATACTAAGCCGTTTAGATTTGGAGATCAGTGTCTGATCCCTGCTTCTGACACAAAGAAAAGGAGAAAAACAGGTTGGAAAGTCTGTAGACTGTTTTCCTATGCCTTTCATTTCTAGGACTTAAGACTAGGACAGCAAAGAGCACCATGACAGGAGCTAGTCACAGTGGCTTACTGAAGTTAACAGTACCCTGAAGGTCCCCGGTGGTTTCCGGATAGACTTTTGACCAACTTTAGAAGCTGCCACGTGCTGTAGTTTTAAAAACTCTATCACACTTTGTTCTTGGTCTGTTTTAATTATATCTCCAAACTTTGTCAGCTGTGTGACTTTAGATGATATTTACCTCTTCTGAACCACTATTTCCTTCCAATGATTGGGTAGAGTAATATCTCCATTGACCATGAAAGTACTCTTGAGAGTTAGAAAGAACAAAACAAACATCCTCATCATCAGAGCAATCAACAGCGGCAGGGTGGGCTTCTGGAGATCCCACTTGGAGCCTCCCTCCCAGAGTGACAGGAGTCCCACCTCAGCCCTGCATCACACACACAGTGTAGACATGGGAAAAGTCAAAATCAAGTCCAGGACCCCGTAGACCAAAATAATTTAAGGTCAAGATCATGAGCAATCGGATTCAACAAAAATATTGAGTTTCAACTTTCTGTCCTAGGAAGAATGGACAGGCAGTTCAGAATATAATGTGTGCCTGAGGATTCTGAATCTCTGGTGGCCCTGCAAGGGTCTTTTTTACCCTCTTGTGAACTGGCTTACCCAGCCATCCCATCTCCTTCCTTACAGGCCCTGGACCCTAGGAGACATAGGGGAGTCCAGGGGATAAAGGAGAGACCAGGCAGTGAGTCCTCTGATGTTCTCCAGCCACCAGGCTGTGTCCTCTTGGCTCACACCAGTGGAACCAACTTCAAATTTTCTTTCTTTCACTTCCCATTACCTAATCTGTCCTTTGTACATACAGCCTTCTCTTCTGCTAAAATGTTCCTCTTGCTTTCCATTTCTTTTCCTGTCCCACTGCCACCATCCTACATTCAGCCCTTGTCAGCTCACACCTGATTTAATTCAGCACCTTCCATGCAGACATCCCCGTCTCCAGGGTCTGCCGACCCCAACACGTCCAGCACCACTACCAGGATGATTTCCAATGGCAATGTCTGCATCCCACCAGCCCCAGCAGGGCCCACAGAGTCCCCGGCCTCACCCGTCCCTCCCCTCCATCACCCAAACTTACAGGCCTCTCAGCCTGCACAGGACTTTCTTTCGTGCACTCCTAAGTATCATTCCCATGAGTTAAAATGTTCTCTCCTTCCCTCTCTGCTCATTCATGCTTCGGACTTTAGCCCTGCAAAAACTAGCTGAGAACGACACTTCCTCTGCCCGCCTGCTAGAGCAGTAACACACGCCTCCACTTGTGCCGGACTTGAGTCTTTGTGGGATGAGCCTGGTCTTCAGATCCCTCCTGGGTGCCTCAGAATCGTCGCTGAGTCTGATCTTGATCTTTCCCCATGTGCCAGCTGTGTAACACAGCCCCACGGCACAGTAATTCTCACTCGGCAACATGTTAGTTTATAAATGTCGTGACTTCATTTCAGTCTCTCCCGTGAGCTGCATGGAAATTCCCTGAAGGCAGTGACTCTGCTTTCCATTTGCACCCTCTGATCACATATGCATAGCTGTGCACACAGCCGCCTCCAGGACCGTGCAGCTGCCATCTTAGTGCGCAGATGGCCCCGGGAAAACTGACCTTTCCAGAAGAAAGTAAATTGGAAATAACCTCAATACTCAGTCTTATAAATGTGTTACAGGATATCCTTATGACGGAGCATTATTCAGACCTTAACAACATTTCTGAAGGATTTTAATGGCATGAGAAAATATTATTATATAAACATATAAATGTAGTTCATAATTTCTTTTCAACACTGTAAGAATAGAAAAATGATAGTAAAGAAGAAGGGAAAGACAGAAGAAAGGAAGGAAAAAGGAAGGGAGGAAGGAAGGAGAAGGAACAGATGAACTAAAGGAAGAGAAATGCAGAGATGTGTAAATAGTGCTGTTCTCTAAGTAGTTCCTGGTTTGTTTTTCCTTTATTAACTTTCTTCTTAAGATTTTCTGTGCCTTCTGATTTTCTAAAATTTGCATTTGTATAAACAGAGAATACAAACCATATTAAAACTAACAATGCTTACCAAAATGTCATGTTTTCAAACAGTGTTTTTGAAAGTTAACATCATAGAGAGAAAGGGTAGGCGAGTCATAGGTAGAGAAACTGACTGATAACTATGAGAACAAACTTTTGACATTCGAGGAGTTCCCAGCTGATACAGAAATGGTGGATATTTTTTAGTGATTAACTCCCCATCCCTGAGAAAATGTTTGGTGTTTCCATTTTGAACATGTCACCTACTCCATCGCTTGAATGACAAAGGGAGCACGCTTGTCTCCCTCATGCACTATCTCCACTGCCAACCAGGCCCCTCAGCCATTCCCACTTCCACCCCATCACCTCTACAGCCCTCAGCCTACACAAGGAGATGGACATCCGGATAGGGGCACAGAACACAAGGAAATCGGGGAATTGTAACACATCCCCTGGGTATGAGCAGACTGAACTTTCCTGGAGCTCCTCCATACTCTGACTCAGAATACATAGGTCTTGGGGCTAACCGGCCAAGAGGATGGGTCCAAAGCCTGCTCAGCACCTGATCCAAAGGAGAACAATGACCTTGGGGTACATGCTGCCCCAGGATCGGGAGCTGGCATAAAGTGTCTAAGAACCAGAGAACTCCATGAGTCCAGTATTATATCACTCAGCTTTGGATATTTGAGAAAAAAATGTCATGCAATGTTTGCTTATGTTATAGTCCGACAAATAATACAGAGCATTGAGAAATGCTGTGTGGGGAGAAGGGCAGCTAGGGCCCAGGAGAGCTGAGCAGGTGTACACACACACACACACACACACACACACACACACATACACACACACAAGCACACGCGTGCGCCGGCATGTGTGGGAATCACTGAGCTGCAGTACGCCTATAGCACCATTTGGTTCTGCTTAAATTATTACATATTTTCAAATACAAATTGAATAATAGCCACTTTTGCCCAGCAGCATGAAGGGCTGCAATATTTCAAATTAACCTTGTCTCCAAAGGAAAACTTATGTGCACGACACAGCAAGATGCCAAGCGGCCTCTATCTGCTGCCCTGTTATAAGTCAACCCAAGCTGCTGAAAGGCACTTTGGGTCTTCAGGGACACACACAGGTGGGCAGAGACGGGTGCTGTCCGGGCAGGTGTGGCAGGGAGGTAGAGGACAGAGGGCAAGGGGCTGCAGATCTGACTCCTGCAGGGCCAGAAATCGTGGACATCTGTCCACTGGTCCGTATCCGCAGGGGGCTGTGACAGTGGTAGTTCTTACCATGAGTTCACTCGTGTTACAGACATTTGTTGGCTGTTTGCTATGAACCCCACATGCTCTCAACATGGGTAATACATTTGTAAACGCAGCAGTGAGCAAGACAGGCAAATTCCTTTCCTTTGTAGAATTGTCTTCTAGAAAGAGACATTGTGACAAACTTGATTGTCCACTGGACTGGATTAGGAGACGCTTAGGAACATGATTGGCTTTGAGGACCCAGCTTCAGGGATGCAGGAGCTCTCAGCTTCACGAGCTCTTAGGAGGTGGAGCCTATTGGAGGAAGCGGGTCGCTGAGAACCTGCCTTTGAAGGCTGTTGTCTGCTCTCGGGCACTTTGTCACCCTCTCTTCTTTCTGGCTGCCGTCAGGTGAGCAGCTGTCCTCCACCAGGCCCCTCCACCGTAATGTTTCCTTGGAGCCAGCTGACCACAGACTGAACCCTCGGAAACAGTGAGCCAAAATAAACCTTTCCTCCTTTCAAGTATATGTCAGATATTTTGTATCAGCAATGAAAAGGCAACTAACACAGACCCGAGGCGCGAGGAAATAAATCGCATGTTACATAATGTCAGGAATGATGAGTGGTGCCCAGGCATGGTAAGAGTAGAGTGTCCTAGCGTGCTGCATCACAGTGCTAGGGTGCTGTTTTAGACGGGGTTAACAAGGAAACCCTATCTCCAGAGCTAGCACTGAGACAGAGCTGTTAATGAGGGTAGGGGAAGCAACACAAACACCAGAGGAAACAAAATTCTCCAAACTGGCAACAGAAAGTGAAAGGCGTTGAGGCCAAAGCAATAAGAATAAGTAGGATACAGAGCTTTTAATTTTAAAGTATGGAAAGTAGTGGTCCGACTGGCAGGACACAATTGGACAGGAATGAGGTTGTCCTTTGGGGAGTCCCAGTATCAGTCGGCTTTCCATCACTGTGATAAAACACCTGAGGTAAGCAGTTCATAAGAAGGAACATGAATTTTGGCTCCACCGCAGGGTCCCGAGGTCTCCTTGGCCTGAGCCTGTGCAGAGGGAGTGTCACACGGTGTGCACCTGGTAGCAGGCAGGAAGCAAGGGCAGCTGAGAAGGGGCTGGCATCCCAATATCTCTTTCCGAGCCCCATCCCCAAGCAACCACTTCCTCCAGAGGCCACACCTCCCAAAGGCTCCACCTCCTCTCACTCCACAGGCTGGGGCTGAGCCTTCGACACAGGAGCATCCAGGGACATTTAAAACCCAAACTGTAACAGTCTGATCGGCCCCATGGGTGGGGATGGGCAAGAAATGGCCAGCAGGCCTGCCCACTCCTGTAGTGGCCTGGACTCTCCCGCTCTGGTGCCCACCTGCTCTTTTGCTCCCAGCTCCGTCCGAAGGCTAAGTGGGTTCTGAGCCTACGCTGTCATTTTCGAGAAGAGATGCACATGTTGCCTGTCTTGCCCAGTTTGGATTCCAAGCCGTTCGATGCTGGGACTGTATCTTAAGCTTCTTTTTCTTCTCCAGCCAATGACGCTCTAGTAGGTTGTTAGAACAATACCTTATGGGCCTCTCATTTTTATAAGAATAAATTCAAAAATGCAGTCCAGATCATCATTCTCCTTCAGTTCAAGGCCATTCAGAGCAGAGGTTTCTGCATGCAAAGCACTCACCTTCATTTCCAGCGTTTTAACCGCAGATTTCGGCAGATGTCCTCCCATCCCACCCTCACTTTCTGCTCATAATCAGCATTTGAGTCTCCCATGCTCTCTCCTATCGCTGGCCTCGGGCAGTTGAGACACAGGAGCTTTGCAATTAAATTCTTCCCTCCAGCCAAACTGACCCTAAACTGCACTTATGAAATGGCTCAAGTGTATTGATTTTGTTCCTTATGTTTCTCTGCTTCCTGTGGGCACACGGCCGTCAGAGGCCACCTGCTCTGCTCTGCTCTGGAAGGTGCTCTCCTTAGGGCAAGGAAACCTCCCTGGCCAGAGAGGAACTTAGCCAACCGTCTGCAGATCTGCAGGCCCCTTTGACTACCTTAGCAGGTCTATCGCTGCCTGCAGGCAGTTCAGACCCTCAGCTAACAGAGGGGCAGGCGGGCAAATCTGAGAACAGTCCTGCCCCCACCCCAGGCCCCAGCCCATACCTCTGCCTGCAGACCAGGGCCTCCCCGGCTGCGGCTCTGCCCTCAATTCTGTGCTGCATCTGCTCCATCTTTGCCCACCACTCAGTATGACGGGGTGGAGCAACTTGTGGGTCGGCCCTGGCCTAGCTGTGCAGGATCCCACACCGAGCAAGTCCAGCTCTTGGGTTAACGGGAGGGGCAGACAAGCAGACAAGCGCGCTGTGGCACATGCATTCTTCCTTGGGGTGAGGTGCTCACTCAGGTCTAGGACTCAGGGCAAGCCTGTTAGAGGCAGGGTGGCCTTGGCTGTCAAGCCCGCCAGGCCAGGCCCTGTGCTCAGGGTCCAGGAGTCTTTTAGGGGTCTATGAAAATGTCTTCAGTTTTTTAAATTCAAAGAATATGTAAATATAATGTTGATAAATAGGTAGTGATTAATTCAGCCCATATTGTGTGCCTCCTTTGATCAGCATAGTTGCAAAATCTAATTTTTATTTATTTTTTAACATATTTTGGAAAAAAGGCTCCTTAAAAGCATCGCTGCTGACGAAAGTCATAAGGTGGCCCTGCCATAGTAAGATAACTTCAGCACAGAGTAGAAAATATTCAGGTAAGCTAGGATGGGCAGAGTGGAGTTTCTAGGAGGGAAACCAACGAATGTGTCTATGCAGATGCAGAGTGCCAGCCCTCAGTGATGGGCGGGACAGCATGGGGTCAGGGAGCGGTAGAAAACTTAGGCCAAGGTGCAGGGGGCAGTGGTAGAGGCTTACAAGCTATACTGAGAACCTGAATTAGTTCTACAGTTGCTTCCCGTTGCTTCCACCTAACCCGCCATACTAAACCACAGTTGCCAATCCTGTGGGGTCCCTCCTGCTAACATTCCCCTTAAAACACGGCCTAGGTACCACTGCGTGCCAAAGGACGACTGCCCATGAGCGGCTCCCTCTGCCATGCGCAAAGCTGCAATGGCTTGAAGAGGCTGGTGCAGGCCCAGCTGCCTTTCCCCTCTGTTCACAGAGTGCCCCGTCTGCTCAATCTCTGACCACTTTCGAACCCTCCGGTAAAAGCGAATGAAAGAACAGGAGACATAAATGTTCATTATGCAGGAATAGGAGAGCCTCCCCCGCCCCCTAATGCATGTGTCATTTAAACACACTTGAGAGAGGTGTTCATTATTTCCCCCATTATTTAAAACTGTGCTTCAAGACCCCTCAAGCAGCAGTGTGGCATCATGCTGCTTAAACATATGATTTGTTAAATCACCAGCCTGGCAGCCCTGGAGCTCGGGGGTTACACTGTCTTGAGGCAGACACAATTCGGGGTCACCCTGCTGCTGAGGGCTCTCAGCCCCTCCCCCACCCCATCCTGACAGTGATGCTTGCTTGGACAGACAAGGTCAGAAGGAGGACAAGGGGAATCCTGGAGCGGGCTGGGGGCAGTGAACTCACTGTCCACACGCCTGCCGGAGCCGGTGAGGAGACCGTCTTCCAGACAAAGCCTGGCTCGCCAAGGCTGGGGGCTGGATGGGGACTTCCAAGGGATCAGGCGACTTTTAGGAACAGCTCTGTTTGGGAAAACCTGTTGAGAGGGAGTGGTGGGCCTGCAAAGAGATGCATTAAGGGTTGACCCTGTGCTTTAGCAAGGGTCACCTTTAAGCACCTGTACCTCCTGAGTGCACCCCATGTCTGTTTACAGTTTTCTTAATCCTTGGATAAAAATGCTTATGGCAAGCCACTGATTATAGAAAATCAAACTCTGATGCATTCATCGATTTGAGAAGAAAATAAGAATAATGGGGAGAAAGGTTTCAAACTTTAAAAAATCAATTTATGTAAATATCAGGAAGATATCTGCTGCCTAAAAAGAGCCGCGTCTCTCCTTTCTCCGGTTTTTGCCGCACCAAGGGTCAGCGTTTGTCTGCTCACTGCCCTTTCGGTCTCCACACTTCAGTCTACACACCTTGTGTCCACATGGCTACTTTACAAATGTGTAAAGTGTTTTAAGAAATTAAGGACGAGCCCACAGAAAATACATGGAAAGACCCCTAGGCATGAAGGGCTCCCTCCACAGTGTGTTGGCGGGCTTGGCCAGCTGCAGGCAGTGGCTACGGTGCTGCTGGGGAGGCTTCTGCCACCTCGAGACCACAGCCAGGCTGCCAAGATTCCCTTTTCAGGGCTCCTCTGTTCAGCCAATGGCAGTACGAATCCACCTCAATCCCCTGGATGGTGCTGACTGCTACTTCTAAGCTATTCTCCCCTGGTAATTTCTCACATTCACTCCTGCCCACCCCAGCCCGAAATCAGCAGTTGTCTTGCATCCGTGTCTCCTGCCACACTTCGTTCTCAGCCTGTGTTTGCTCGCTCTCCCATCCACCATGGAGACACGCCGCAGAACAGAGCGGGCTGAATGGTCCGCTCCTAAGTACTTCTCTTGAGGCCCCCTCCTCCAGCACGGGGAGGATGTCCCCTGTGACTCCCCGCTCTTGTCCCAGACGCCGCAGTCCTCCACCTCTGAGCACTGCTTCAAGCAAGGACACAGCAGAACCAGCCCTGATGGGCGGGCACAGTTCAGCCCACGTCAGGCAGTAAAAAGAAGTGGCCCTGCTGTATGGCTGATGTCTGGACGCCCCCCAAAGCCTCATGTGGTCATAGCTGGGGCTTTCCAGAGGTGGCTGGATCTCGGGTATAACGCTGGGATTAAGGCTGCCCCACCCCAGCTGTGAGCATTACCCGCTCTAAGGGTGGCGAGCCTGGAAGGAACACAGAGGACAGAAAGAGGGCTGTCACTTGTCTCTTCCTGCTTGTTACCTTCGGCCTGCCCTGATTTACCATGAGCTGTTTCTCCTCTACAATGCCCTCTGCCACGCCACCCTGCCTTGGAGCCAGCTGACGACAGACTGAAACCTCTACAAACTGAGCAGAAATAAGCCTTTCCTCCTCTAGCTTGTGGGGGGTGGCTATTTTGTCTCAGGAATGAGAAAAGTAACTAAGACACCTCCAAGGGAAGTCTGGAGTGCCCAACTCCAACTCCGCTACCCACACAGACAGCTGGGCCTTGGTCCCAGAGAACCGTTTAGCTCCTGGAGCGAATGCCTCTCCATCGTCTCCAGGACACACTGGTGCTGGGGTTCAATATCCATAGCCACGGGGTAGATTTCCGGGACAGAGGAAGAGTCTGTATCAAAGGTGTGCCTGTATTCCCACTTTTCCCAGGATGGGAAAGGAAAAGCTCTAGGTTTTCCAGCTCCCTTCTCTACTGAGGTTTCAGGGGTGTTAGGGTTGATATGTGGACACCCCTCACGAGCCGCACACGCTCGTGGGCAGGGGTTTGGGAGGTGACTGGGTTACGGAGGCTTCTATCTGACTTGGTGTGGGGAGGTGGGCTCTGGCGGGAAGAAGGCGGTCACTGGGGCCCTACCTGGAGGTGCAGCCCCCTTCCCAGCTCCTCCCTGCACTGCTCTGCTTCTCCGCTGCTAAGCTGAGCAGCTCTCCTCTGCCAGGCCCTGTGCCATCCTGCCCTGGAGCCAGCCGGCTGTGGACTGTGAACATGAGCCAAAATGCACTCTCCTCCTTCAAGCTGTGGTGTCAGGTATTGCGTCTCAGTGACGAAGAAAGTATTAAGACAAAAGGCCTTAAGACCAGTTTTATGCAGAAAGAAAGCTCAAAGGAAACTGGTTTTTATCTCTCTCTAGACCATGAAGAGGAGCAAAGTGAATGTTTTACTGAAAGTTTTATATTTTTACAAGATAACAATGTCCTTTCCAATCTGAGATTAGTAAACCATCCTGTGCTTAAAGGAAAATTCTGGGTCTTTGGATAAAGTTTTGAAAGAAGCTACCTTCCCTCCTTACCTCTAGAAAAGAAAATCTCTTGCTATACAACCTTCCTCTTGAGAAAGCTTTGAACTGGGCCCGAGTCGGATTCCAGTTTTGCACTAACTCCTTGCTGGCTAGTCTTTTCTCTCCTCTGGCCAATGTTTGTGTTCCTCTGTCGAATAAAGGAAGCTGAAATGCAAGATCCTTTTGGCCTGCTCTGATTCACACAGCGCCCTGACCTCGCAGGGGTTGCTGGAACACCCTTACGGAGCGTAGCTGTGTGACTACACAAAGAACTGCATCTCCAGAAGACTCCACATTAACCAGCTACAGCGACTCTCGAGCTAGGTCTGCAAATTATTGACTTCTGATTTTAGATCCCGCAAGGGAATTTGAGAAACATAGTATTTTCTCCCCTAATAAAAGAAGAAAAGATTTGTTCCCCAGTTCATCATCAATCCCTGCATGTTTTATAGAAATGCCCTTAGAAAGCTCACACTTTCACTCTCTGCCAAAACTGGCTGAGCTCCTGGCTGGGGCTGGGGAACAGAGGAAGAATTACGAGTGTGGTTGAACGCTCTGGCATGCACGATGCTGAAGCAGCTCTGGGTATCAGTAACGCGTAATGACAGCCTCCCATCTGTTCTCTGGAACTCTTCGCCGGAGCCTTCATCGAGCTGGAAATCTGGAAGCAGATGAATGCGGGGGGCTGCTCAAAAGCCACACATGAGCTTTAAAGTACCTGCACAAAGGGATCCAGCACAGGCAGGCAGTGGGGAGGCTGGCCAGCCGCAGAGCTTGGGGAAGGAGGTCTGGGCCCAAGAGATAAAAAAGAAGATCAGACTGGAGAGGCCCCCTGCAGCCCAACACGAAACCCTCTGCTTTGGAATCCAGCCCTGAGCATTTCTTGCAATGAAGTGTCAGCCTAAAACGAAGCAGCCATTCCCCAGATTCCATCACTGTAATGAGACCCTGGATTTTCCCAGTGTCCACTGCGGCAGATTTGTTGGCCAAAACTGGAACTGCAAGTCTGACGGACAGACACAATGTGCGGCCCTTCTGCAGGTGTCCTGTCCCCGCTCTTGGGGAAAACGGAGCTGGGCAGCAGGGAAGGGAGGTCTGAGCTGAGGCAGCCCCCACACCAAGCCTGGGGGCATCCAAGAGTAAAATGAAGCAGAAAAACGTCTGAGTTCCTTTGGGGGTCACAGAGCTAGAGTCACACGGGCCCCAGGGGTGCTAGATAAACCCTGGACAGGGAATGCCAACAAACAGAACTGCGCTCTGCCAGCATCTGTCACCTAGGACCTGGAAGCCCAGCACTGCTGGCCTTTGACCCAGGCAACTGATTAGCCAGCAAGAAAATGTACTTGTGCCTCAGTTTCCCCCTGAAGAAGCCTCCCCCTCAGAGGGCGAGAGGGGGTCATTTTCATGGATTTGACGGATGCTAATGGGACTCTAAAATCACAGGATTTAGATTAAGGAGGAGAGTGAGCAGCGGAGTATGGAAGTTGTTGAGTCTGACACGTGACCTGTGAGAGGCCGAAGAGGGAGGCGCTTCGGGATTCCCGAGCAGCGAGTAAACTCTCGGCCTTCCAAGCTGCTCCACATGCCTCACGGAGCCTCTCCTGCCAGCCCTTTCTAGCTCTCCCCCGAATTTAGGGCATGGGGATGGACGGACCCTGAAGCTGTTGCTATCCATCCCTCCGAAAGAGGAACTCGTTTCATTAGTTAACATTCCGCAGTGCACCCTGGGTGCCTGGCACTGTCTCTCCCTGAGGATGCAGATCGGGAGCCCACGTGTGTGTTCTAGTCCGAGGGGGAGTGGAGCACCGGCCTGTGAGCCCTGTGGACACACAGGGGCCTTCAGCAAGGACAGGAGGCGGAGATTAAGTGCAAGGCGCTGCTCTGGAGGGATGCGTGGGAGCTGCACCGGTCAGGATGGGCTTGGCGATGAGGAGTCTCAGGCAACCTCGCACGGTGCTGAATCTTTGCCTGGACCAGAAGGGCTGAGCATCCTAGGAAATAGAGCAAGAGCAGGAAGTCCTAACCTCTACTGTTTTTCCCACCCAGAGTTAAAACAGTGGCTCCCAGGAAGTCCTCTGCACACCACAACCACGGATCCACAACAGAAACACCTGAAACCCACAATGAGACCCTCCCAGGAGACAGAGGAAGCCTGGTCCTTCTATCTGCTGGCATGGCCGTCACCTATGCTCTCCTTAGAAATGCAGAACACGGCCCACTCTGGACTGATGCAGTCGGAATCCACATTAACAAGGCTTAGGGATTCTTCTGCATGTTGCTGTGATCTGGATTTAAAATCTCCCCAACTCAGGTGTTCAGAGGTGTGGCTCCCAAAAGATGACTGGATCGGGGGGCAGTGCACTCATTAGCGGATTAATCCACTGATGAGCTGAGAGCTGAAGGTGCCCTTAGGAGGCAGGCTCTGGGTGGAAGGGCTGCATCCCTGGGCCCTCTGGAGAAGAGATTGCCTGCTCCACTCTCCTGCTTCCCCGCTGTCGTGAAAGGAGCATCGCTGCCCCACTGGGCCCCTCTACCATGACATTCCTGCCCTGGAGCCACCGTCACCCACTGAGCCCTCTGAAACCATGCGCCAAAATGAACCTCTCTCCCTTTAAGTCACAGGGGTCAGGGGTTTTGCCCCAGCAGTGGGAAAGGTGACCCCGAGCAGGTTAAAGTTTGAGCACAGAGGGGTTCCCAGGCTCAGACTGGGCCCCTCCCTCCCAGCAGGGACAGGAGAGCTGTCTGCACCCGGGCCTGGGCAGAAGCTCTCAGAGCAAGCAGCTGACGTCAGGATGGGGTCCCCCGTGGCCTCTGTCTTCACAGTCCCTCACCCCGCCTCACTGGCCTGTGGAGCGGGGCTCCTGGCTGCCCCTCAGCTCCCACAGGCTCAACCTCCCTCCCTGCCAGTCCTCCCTGCTAGATGCAGGATGGGCGGGAAGATGGGGGGGAGGGAGAATAATCCTTGAACCCGAACCCGAGGCCATGTGGCTTAGGGCCAAGTGAAGACTGTCCTTTCTGCCCTGTTAGGTCCCCTGGGACAAGGCCACGCTCTCCAGCACAGTTTTCTTCACTGCAGAGACACCCATGCTGTGGTGATACAGGCGGGAAGCAGGCAGGCAGTAAAGCCCAGGGGCTAAAAGTACAGGCAGCAAAGGCTGAGCCCTGGGGCAGAGGTACGGTTCCGCTACTTCCTTGCTGGCGACATCAAACCTCCCCACACCTCAGTGTCTGATCTGTAAAGTGGAAATAATACTTAGTGACTCAGGTGTGATTTAGTACTTGAAAAGTATTTTGAACACTGTCTAGAATATTGTAGATGCTATTTAAGTCTTTGCTATATATAGAGTATTTTATATATAAGATTTTACACATATATAATACATTTTTATATATAGTATTTTACACCTAAGTATTTATATTTATGTATATATGTTATATATATAATAAAGCACCTCACACAGGGACTGGTCAAAAGCTAACACAGTAAATGTTTATCTTATTGAAAGTCAATAAGATAAAAGCAAAGAGCAAAAACGAGAGAGAGAGAGAGAGAGAGAGAGAGAGAGAGAGAGAGTTCCGACCAGCTTTAGTCTGCCTTGGTGTCCCGAGTGCCAGGCTGGGGGTCCGGGCCAGGCCTCGATAGTGAGGGCAGAGGAGTGGGAAAGGGGTGGGGACAGGAGGAGTGGCAGAGCTTGAGAAGATGGGCAGATGCGCTGGCCCTTTGTCCTTGTCCCTGGCTCACCATGCTGAGAAGGCGCCTGTGTGTGAGAGCCCAGACAGAGACAGACTGTGCGGGACCTTAACGCACCAGCCCGGGAGGGGACTGGCTGCTCACCACGCCCAGGCGAACAGCCCTTCTTCCTGGACCCCAGACAGGCAGGCTTCAGAGGCCCCTGAGTCCAGGGCCTGAGGTGACTCCTTCCTGGCACTTGCTTCCGCCCTGCCTCCACTTTGGAAAGAACAGAACAGAGACGCAGCTGAATCCCGCAGCCTCCACTTTAGCATGAAACTTTACCTTGTAAATCTTGCTGTGGCCCCCACCTGTCCACCCCAGGCACAGCTCCCAGTTGTCGTTTTCGGGCAGCTCCCTTGCTCAGACTTCTCAGCAGCCTCCCGCTTTCCTTAGAGCTCAGGTTGGAGCTCAGGTTAAAGCCGCGCTCAGCAGCCCGGGCAGCTGTGCAGTGGACTCGGCGCTCAGGACTCTGCCCCAACCTTAGGCCAGCTCGGTGGGCTTAAGGGCTTTGCCCTTGGTCATCACCTAAGAAGTTGCCCACTTGGGAACAGCTGACCTCACTCAGCATAAAGCCCAAGACATTGGCTTCTTTGCCCGTTTCCCGGTGTGTTGAGTCAAGAACTCTAGCTTGAAGAATTGGTAATGTATATTATTACACAAACTATCTAAAGGGCGAGGGGAGAAAAATCTGTAGTCGTGTTTGATGACATTGCATTACATTAAGTTAAATGATTCCTTATCTCAGTACTTCTCAAAGCCTAAAAATGTAGATGAAACCGTGAATCTTGGAAGAGGCTACAGCTTGTTTAAACGTGGACCCCACCTGACCCGCACAGCGCCGGTCCCCAGGGTGGGTCCCGGGGCACTTGGGAACTGCTTCGCACAGCCACATGGTCTCTGCAGTTTCCCTGCAGACCCCACCCGCGACCTCCCAGCCCCTCCAGGCTCCCGTCTCTTTCTGGGGGCTCTCAGCTCCCTACCGTCCTCCTCAGGAGCTGGGCATGTTGCCCCACTCCTGGTGCTACTTTCCTGGTCCTCCACAGTCTGTCTACCCTTGGGGCCTGGACTACAACCATCCACCTAGAAGCTGTTCTGTGTGTCCCAGCCTTCTCTCTGCCTGGTCCTCTCCGGCTCTGTCACAGTTGTAATTTTATTTAGACCTCCCTGGGCATACTGATATTACTGCTCACCATTTCATGGGTGGTCACCTCGTGTCCTCAATCAGCCAGAAAACTCTGTTGGGGTAAAACAGTATCCTGTGCTTCCCTGCTGCTCGAAGGGTTCTTACACAGTGGAGGCAACTCAAGCACCCCTTGGTACCTGTGCGGGATGAGCCCCAAGGCCCCTGTGAACCCCCAAACCTGCAGACACTCAAATGCCCTGGGTCAATGTCTGAGCGTTTGCCCAGAACCTGTGCACACCTTCCTGAGTCCAGCAGGCATTCTCCACATGGCTCACAATGCCTACCACAGCAGAGACGCTCTGTAAATCACTGCTCTACTGTGCTGTTCAGGCAACAATGACAAGAAAAAGTAGAGCATGTATGTTCAGTGCAGACATGATTTTTTAGTTTTTGCTTGGACACTTCCAATCCCTGTCTGGCTGGATTCGCGGGTGTGGAGCCACAGATACACGGACTGTACTTTATTGGGACTTTCTGATGGACTCGGGATTGTTTAGAGAAGAAACTGACCTCCCTCCTGTGTGCCAGCCTGTGTTGAGCACATGGGAAGCACCCCTGTTTCCAGCCTTGCCTTGTTCCCGTCCGTAGCGTCACTGTCTAGGGTCCTGGAAGAGCCTGACCCAGAGCAACGTCCTTGCACACACCAGACTTCCAGAGCCTTTTGGGTGACTGCCGTGACCCTGTGGTTAGACAGGCAGGCAGGCCATGGCGGGGACATAGGTCCAGCCACAGCTGGCCGTACTTCCACCTGTCCTCCAGCCAGGGGTGGGGGCCCAAGTCTGGAAGGCTGCAGCCTCCCCTTTCAAGGCAGAGGAGCAGGGCCAGAAGGCCAGGAGCCTCGGCCATTTGTAATCATAGTTCCCTCAGCTTCCCTCTGTGTCCCATCGTGCCTGCCTCTGCCTGTCTGTCAACGTGCCTCCCTTTTCAAGAAACCTGATAGAACACAGAGTGCACTGTCTGCCTTTCGCTCTGAGAGTGGAGAATAAAGCAGTCACATGTCAGAGGCACATTCGCAGGTTTTATTTTCGTCAGCAATGTTCTCCCCCATAATTGCTATAGAAACGCTGCATCCATGCTGACAGCTTTCCCCGTGACTCGCCCTCAGGCGACCCCTCCCGCTGGTGCAGCCAGCGTGCCTACGGGGCTGGGAACGGGAGGCCTGAGAGATGCCTGTGCTGCGATGTTGGGGTGACTGCGCTCCCTGGACCCCACTTTCCTCCTCCAACTCCAGCTGCGGCCCATAGCATCTGCACTCAGGCATCTCGTCACCTTCACAGTGAGGTGACGTCCACAGCGGAGGAAGCTCCGAGGCTGCCCGGGAAGGCCCTGTGTGTGATGCACGCCACGCACCTTAGATGGGCCTTGCCAAAGTTTCAGCTGCAATTCTGAGCTCCCTGGGCTCAGAGTAGCCAAAAGGACAGAGGAAAGTTCTATCCTGGGGGCTGGAAGCCAGTCTCCTCTGGCACCGGCCCATCTGGCTGCAGGAGTGCTCAGTGACAGGGAGCAAGAGGTCCCTTTCGTGCACAGAAGCCTTCAGCTCCTGGAAGCCAGTGGGCCTCTGGGGGCTGCTCCTGCCCTGCGTGCCTGAGCTGGCGTGAGGGCTGGCTGCGACTCCTGCTCGGGGACTCGGGCACACAGGGCTGAGGTTTGTGAAGGGACAGCCGGTTATTACAGCCACAGTGAGATCACAGAGCTCTTCCTTAAGGGTCTTTGTGTGGGCATTAGACAGAGTCTGGCTGGAAGGAAATAACCCGGCTCCTCCAGAGGACGTCGCTCCAGGCAGTGTAGGTTGCCCAAATATGCAGAACTAGAGTTGTGCCTTCTGCAAAATTATTCCATAAATCCTGAAATGGGCTTTAGAAAAACAAAGCAAATCAAGATGAATAAATATTAATGAATCACCTCCTCTCCGAGGCAGGAGGAACATGCAGCAGAGCTAATGATTGTCAACAGATACCATCCGCACTGAATATTTCATGGAGTGGTGGGGCTGGACCTCAGAGACGGGGCCACTCACCCGTGTGCAGCAGGCAGCACCCAGAGACCTGCAAACGCTGCAGGAGAGGGACATCTCTGTGCGCGAGAGGCTGCTTCTCCTGGCAAACTTTCCGAGGAAGTTGGTATAGGTGGGTACTGCCCACACTAGATTTACTGATCAATAGCTCTTTGGAGGTAGCTATTACTATGGCCACTTCCTCAGCAAGGAGATTGAGGTTTAGAGAGAAAATAATGTGTCCCACTTTATATGTCCGGTAAGGCACAAATCTGAGATTTGAACTCATGGCTCTCTGAACACCAGAGTACGGCACCACCTCATATTTCTGCTCAGCACATTTCTTCTCCCTTCCTTCTCCTCACACTCGTTTCTAAGCTTTGGGCCCCACCTGTGTGGCTGAGGACAGACCCCTATTGACTTAGCCCGTGCCCAGCAGCTCACACATAGTAAGTGTTCAATAAATCAATAAATATTTGTTGAACTAGACAGGATTTCCTACCAGGGGAAGAAAATAACTTTGCCTTCCTCTTCTAGGTTGGTGGAAATCCATGCAGTAAATCGTTCCCCCAGGACTAGGTGACCCCAGCAGCCTGGCCTCCTCAGAGGCAGACCCTGAGATGCCGGCCTCCCGTGACCTCCATTATGACTGGGCTACCCAGGCTGGAGCAGCTATTGCAGAAACGAAAGTCCCGGCAGACAAAAGGCTGTTCAGCCACAGCTCCCTATTCCAGTGCCTTCTCTTTCAAGGAGACCCCCAGGGGCTGCCAATCACGCCTCTTTTCCCACATACAAAATTCGCTTAAAACATTTTCTTAAAAATTAACAAATGGAAAAATGAGCACATACTTTTTCCTGCCTCTGTCACATCCCCACCCAGTTTTAGACAGCTAAAGTGTTTCACTTGTCTCTCAGCAGTAAATACCAGGGCTGAGCTTTGTTCTGTACACACCCAGAATAGACATGGCTAATGGCCTTGAAGACATCCCTGATTTCTGGAGCATCCACGAGACAGGGGAAGGAAGGGTGGGAAGGCTGCAGGCAGGAGGCAGGTGGTGATACACAGTTTTCTTTTAGGAAGTCTCTTTCTCCTCTAATTTTGTTTCCACTTTTTTTTTTTTTTTTTTTTTTTTTGCCATTCTGTCCTGAAAGCTTTATCAAGTGTCCACAAAGCTCAAGAGTGCTGAGCAGTTCTAGCCCTGAGGGCTGAGAAGAGAAGAACCCAGAGAGAAAAACAGTCCTGCCTTCTACTGACACTTGCCTGGGACTTGGGGGGCTGTCTGGGTCCCCACAGACCCCAGAGGCCGCAGTGCATGGAGACATGCTCACCTTCTTCTCCGCTGCAGCGGGGCCCCCTGGTCAGAACAGGAGCCGCAGCTGCCTGGGAGGGGCTAGGTCTGCAGAACAACGTAGTGTTGGTGGCTTGCAGATGGGCTCTTGGTCTGAACAGTGGGTGGTCAGCGCTCAGACCACAGCCCAGCTGGCTGCTCTTTCCAGTGCGAAGGGCAGGGGACACAGGCAAAGTGGTGGACAACTACAAGTTTCACTTGTCCAACCCAAAGGCGTGGTTGTCATGTGGTGCCCGTGGCTGGTTAGAGGGGAAGCTCAGCCCTGTTCCCAAGGAGCCCACAGGCTCTCCTTGCCCTCAGCAGCCCCACCGAACAGAGACTGTCAGAAAGCTCATAATGCTGGGAGGACTGGCGCTGGAGCGCTCATTGCATGACCCTGGCAAGAGAGGCAGAGTAATGACAATCGGGCAGAAACCCTCCCTGCTCAAACCCTGCCCTGCTGTTTGAGTCCTGTCTCCTGCCTGCTTTCCCTGACTCAGGTCTACTTCCTTAGAGATGATTTCCACCTCCATCACACCACTGCCCCTCTCCACAAAAAGACGGTACTTGCTGACCACTGCACTCCACCCCCAACTCTGAGTGGCCCAAGCTCTCTTCCTAGATGTGGCTATGCAACCTGCTTCCCATTTACCAAGGTTTACTGTGTGTCCCTTGCTGCTTCAGTGCTTCGGGATGACATCGATGCCCCCAGGGTCCCCTTGCCTGGGAGAGAACACGGGGCCTTTCGCTGTTGAGTGATTTTCCCAGTCAAGCCCTGAACCAGGCAGCCTGGCTCCCAAGGGCACCTGCTGGCTTCGAACCTTGCTCCACCTGCTGTGGACCTCGTCCCAACCCTGTCAGTGACGTTGCTTTGCCCTCTTCTTTCCGCAAGAGTGAACACTGTCCCCCTGCTGGCTCCTGGGTGCCACTGATCATAGCCGGAAGATGACAGGCATGGAGGCTGCCTCGCTTCCTCCCTCCTATTCCTATAGATCACTCGAGTGACTTCATCTGACTCTGCCTGGCAGAGCCTGAGTCTACATGGAAGGCGAGACTGCCGGGCTCAGGGGTCCTTTGTTGCAGACTGAGTTCAAGGCATGGCCGACTCATTTGTGTCACTTTCCTCGACCTTGAATATGGAGTTCTGGGGACCTCACACACCCCGGGAAAGGACGCCAGGCTTCCCAGCAGCCCTGTGACTCCGGAGGTGAGGTTTCTGACATTCCATATGCAGGCACCTCATGAGGGGTTTATTTTTAAGGCCTTTATCCCCGATGTGACACGTACTCTCTGGAGGCCTGCGCCCCAGCCTCTCCAGAACATCAACTTTGATTTAAAGGCCCGTCAAAGATCTTTAAGGCCTAAATCTTTCTCTGCCAACTGGTCAGAGATATTGGCATATTAATCTATTTAGTAATTATGGGAACAAGCTCTGACCATGTGCTATTGAAAATTAAACTATCAAAATGTGTCCAATCAAATCGCTCAATTTCTCAATTCCGTCATGTCATTAGATTCAACACCAAGATTACTTTTGAAAGGATGGGCCAGGTGCTCCACATGCTCGGCTGATGCCCGTCAAGGTGCATCTGCTTCTCCACCTCCCACTGTAGACCGCCTTGGGTCCTCGGGGGCTGGGCTGGTCCAGGTTATATTAGCCTGCCAGGCTTGGTATTGACCTAATAAGCGCCCCTGTGTCTGCATCTGCCTGCCTGCTCCTTGTAACTGCTCCCCGGTGCCACTGCTGGCACATGATCTTCCTCAAGATCAGATCGTAAGGGAATGAGAACTGCCCACCAACTCTCAGATGGAGAAAAGAGGCTGCTGCTTTGAGAGAAACTAAAATTACAGGGGTGGGGATGCCACAGATTTGGGTTTCAGCCCAGAAACTCTAGCCTCTTCCCTGGGGCAATTTCTCAGTAAGTTGCTTTCCTTCCTGGCTAGGCAGCGTCACCAGCTATCATGCAAACAGCACCCGGCCAGAGTTCGCAGAGCCCAGCAGAAGAATAGAGCCTCCCCAGGTTCACCAAATCGGCCTTGTCCTGGCTCCTGGCCACTTTCTGCCTGTGTAATCAAGAGCAAGTCAGATTTAGCATCTCCAGCTGTCTCAGCTGGAAAATGAGGTGGTAAAGATAACTACCTTTCAGATCTCTGAGAACTGGGAAAGAGTATGCAAAAAATACCTGGCATCATGGGTAGCAACAAGCACTCAGCTTCTCTGTCAGACCAGCTGCCTTCAGTTCCTGATTCTCACTCTACTCATGATGACCTGAGTGAGCTTGAGTACATAGATGAGGCCTTCCAAGCCTCTGTCTTCTCATCTAAAATACGAAGATGATAGTAGGATCTCTCCCACAGGTAATACTGAGTTACGTACTTCATGTATGTGTATAGGTTGCCTGAAAACAACAAACATTAGATAAATACTCAAAAATGTAACAATTATTGCTATCATCATCATGGGGTATGTAATAATAGCGCAATAAATATTGGATTCTGTCTCACTTTCTTCTTTGTTTGCCTCACTTCTATGTTCCTATATTGTCCCTAGAGTTGAAGGGATCTTAAGAGTCACATAATACAATCCTTCTTGTAATGCAGATGGAGCAACTGCACCAATTATAGCCAAATTGCTACAAACTGGATCATTCAGAAGCCTGACAAAGAAGAGGATAGCCACTTCCTGGAGTGTGATGGATACGTGTACATGTCAACTTGACTGAGCTATTGGGAGCCCAGACATTTAGCCAACATTGTTCTGGGTAGGCTGTGAGACTGTTTCTGGAAAAGATTAAGATCTTATCAGTATACTGAATTAAGTAGATTGTCCTTCCTATGGTAAACGGGCCTCATCCAGTCTGTTTGATGCCTGAACACATCCAGAAGACTGAGGAAGACAGAACTGATCCTGCCCCACTGCTTGAGCCAGAACATCGGTCTTTTCTAGCCTCTAAACTCAACCTGAAACTTCAGCTCTTCTTGGACCTTGAGCCTACTGGTTTTCTGACTGGAACTTACATCATCAGTTCCCCTGGTCCTCAGGCCCTCAAACTTGAACTGCAACTACACACGGACTCTCCTGGATCTCCACCTTTCTGACTGGCTGCCATGACTGCACTAAGGAAGGATCCATTTCCAAGCTCATGTGGGTGCTGGCAAACTCAGCTGTGTAAATTATGTTGGATTGAGGAAGTCTGTACTTTGGTCAACAACCAGCAAAAAACAAGTCCCTCAGTTCAACAGATGTAAAGGAACTGAATTTACCAACAACCTCATGAGCTTCCTCAGTCAAAACTTGAGATGGCAAACCAGCCCTGGCCAATAAGCAAGACTGACACCTTCAGAGAACTCACCTAGGCCATAGCCTGACTGCTGACCCACAGAAATTGTGAGTGATCCGGGTGCTTTGTCACTAAGAGTGTCATAGTATCATCACACAGCAATGGCTAACTAATATGCCTTTCAAACACCAAGCATGTGGGAGCAAGTATGGCTTTATTAAAATCGGGCAAAGTAGGTTTCAAGATGAACAGAATTATTAGTGACAGATAAAAATTCTCTCTAAAGTTCAAAGGGTAAATTTACTATAAAATAGAGCAGCCTTCAATGCAGATGCACCTAATAACAAATCTTACAAATACATGAAGCAGAATGTTGACAGAACACTGTAAAAATTGGCAAAGCCACAATTTGAATATCATGCTCTTGGTAATTACTGAATCAACAACCAAAATAATCAGTGAACCATTCTACATAGTGAAAAGATCTTGTGAAGATTAATCTAAAATAGTTTTTTGCAGCAAACAAAAGCAGTGAATGTATTGAAAGTAGAACTGCATTACAATAAATGATATGAAGTATAAAAGTTGGACCCTTTCAAAGAAACAGAGTGCCAGAAATAGTAAAAGCAAAGATAAATTATAAAAAATTTTGTTTCTCTTATTTTATTCACTTTAAAAGAAAAATCGGCTGTCTAAAGTGTAGGTGAGTTATAACATGTAGAAATAAAGTGTATCACGAAACTAGGGCAAAGCATTGGAGAAAGGAAGGTGGAAGAAGGTTATGGAATGGTTATACTTACATGAAGTGATAAATATCATTTCAAGATACAACAAGAAGAGTCAAAGACACATTGTAAATTATGCAGTAGCCTCTAATAAGAAACGGGTATAATGAAAAAGTCAAGAATAGAAATAAAGTGGAAATATAATAAATACTCAATTCCAAAACTAGGCAGAAAAAGGGAGAAAATTAACAACAGATCAGCAAATAGAAAATAACTAGGAAGACTGCACATTTAAATATGACCATATCAATATTTTTACTGGATGAGAAAGATGTAACTATCTCAACTGAAGGGCAAAGATAGCCAGATTGGATAGAAATGAAAGATCCAAAATACATGCTGTCAAAAAAAAACCTCGTATCAAATACAAAGGTAAGTATGGGGTAAAAGCAAAAGGTGATAACAGATACACAAATCATTTATCAAAGAACACAATCAGAGATCCAGTAGAGTAGTATATAGTCGCCAGTAGTTTCGTTAGCAGTAGTTGTGATTATAATGGATTTGTAGCCATTTCTCTTAACTCTGAAACTTAAGTTGGTGCAAGGTAGGAGGAATGCCCCACAGCAAGGTGGACACAATTTCAGCGAGTGCCTGTGAACGGGGAATTTTTTTCACTGGTGGCAAAGCCTAGGAACTTACTAGGTTACTCAGGCAGCAGTAACATTTCCTGCTCCCTGCTAATCTGACTTTTTGTTCCTTATCAAAGTTAAACATGTATTCAACTTACACTTTCTCACATCTTCACATAGGTGTATGTTAGTTTTTATGATTTTGAATAATTGGAATTCTTAAGGATCAAAGAGCAGTTTGGAAAAGTAAAAAGAAACTGAAGTTAGACTAGGCTTCAACTGTGTGATCTTGAACAAATTAGTTACCCTACCCTCAATCTATTTCCTCCTCTGAAAAATGGACTAGCTCTTCTCATCTCACAAGATTGTTGAGAAGATTAAATGCATCAATCTGTTTCGTTTTTAAAAGAGTTTTGCTATGCAGTCCAGGCTGGCTTTGAACTCATAATCCTTCTGCCTCAGCCTCCCAAGTGCTGAGATTATAGGTGTGAGTTACCACACCTGGCTAAATGAACTAATTTATCAGAAGCATGTAAGTGCCTGGCATAGAGCCTGTGCGCTTATAGAGCACTGTGCCTGTGATCACGCATGTGAGGGAGGGCAGCGAAAACCAGTTTGTCTCTGGGGGTGAGGGAGATGGGGCTGCACTAGAGACCTCATCTGGTCATTGAGCGCAGTGTGCTCCGGGTGGCTGGCCAAATGGTGAGGCCCGGCTCACTCCCCCCGAGCTCAGGCTCGGGACAGGAACATCAAAGTGCCAACAAGCTTTTATTTTTGTCTCATCTGGGGCCAAAATGGAAAACTCAAGCCCTGTGTATTTAACACGTACGACATAGTTACTAAAGATATCACGATGTGGCTACAGCAATAATAGCCATGTGGCATAGGGATCTGGAAGTCAGCAGCAAACTTCTGCAGACGTGTAACATAGCCAGGGAAGCTGGGACCATGGCACCAAGCTGTAATCTCAGCACTCAGGCAGGCTGAGGCAGGAGGCTCGCAATTTCAAGCCCAGCCTGGGCAATTTAGCAACTGAGACCCTGTCTTAAAATAAAGAATAAAAAGGCACTGGGAATGTAGCTCAGTGCAATGACCTCGAATTCAATCCCCAGCACAACATAAATAAAAAATACACAAGTAGAAAGTAAAAGGGCAAGTTAGAATTGGCCTTGACAGAAAATCTAAATGAGACTTGTAAATATAAGTAAAATGTACAAACCCATAATTTTAAACATTTGTTCATTCACTCAGTCATTTATTTATTCACCTTTTCTATCCATATATTTAAACTTTATCAAATATCAGCGAACTACCAGCTATTGCATTAAAATATTCAATGTAACTACCACCCCTTTCCACTCCCTGGTAGCAGACTATTACTTATGGCAGCAAGGGTACAGAGCGCTCTTCACAGGTGCTGCCCTGAATTCCTAGTCCTCGCTCCCTTCAAAACGGCACACAGTACTTCACGTCTGGCCAAGATGGGCCACCAAACCAGTAAGCCTTGATTGAGGCCGGAGCAAAGGCCAAGTTCAGCCCCTGGTCTTCAGAAGATGAAATGGAGCTGGGGAGTGAATTAGTCCTGGAAATGTTTCCAGCAGGTGATCTGCTAGACTCAGTAGGAGAACTACCTGGCTCATTAGCCAATATAGCTGGTTCACTGGATAATGCATTTGATTAAGTAGGTGCAGCATTATTTCTTTTAAAAGATGGGCACTTTCACACACACACACACACACACCAGCAGTGGGAGAAGTAACTACTTTAAAGCAACTTTGTTTATTTCTATATTCATCTTCCTCCTCTTAATGCCCGACCTTGCATTTGGAGGAACCGTGCGCAGGTGTGTACTGTGCTGATATGGGCAGAAATCTGGATTTGGCTATTTCAGTAAATCACTATCATCCAAAGTGGTTTTGAATTCTGTCAGAGGAGAGAGAGAGAGAGAGAGAGTGCTCAATTTGCTATGTAGGCAGAATGGCACTGTTTTCATATTGCTGAAATCCACAGCTATAAAATCTTTATTTGCAAATCAGGCCTCTTTTTAACTGTGCTGGGTGTGGGCACCAAAACAGCAGTTATGTAGTAGCTTCTGCCTTCTGCCTCCTCCTCCTTACAGGGTAAGAAGGAGGCAGGAGATGGAATCCCTGAGGAGGAGCAGTTGTTCCCTTGTGGGTCCCCATGTCACAACTAGAGACCGAATACCAAGTGGTATCTAAACTCAGTCTGATGAAATGTTCAGAAACCTGAATTTTGGGTACCTTTGCCACTGGGTAGGAAAAACTGGAAGGTATCAGAATTCCCTGGAGACCTTGTTAAACCGTGAATTTCTACACACAGATGGTGTCCCCTGTAAATTTTTAATAATTGTCTCCTTAAGGAAGAAAATATCTGATTTGCATTTGCCAATTTCTGTGGTGTAAATATTTTCACAATAGCCAGGCTCAAACTAGCAGTGTGCTCCACTGGCCATGGAATTAAGAGGAGGTGCACACAGTCCCTCCCCAGGGTTTGTCCTCACAGCTCAGCACCAGCACCATTGCCCGCTCTGATCGGCAGGTCTGCAGGGAGCCCAAGAATTTGCACTTCTGACACATTCCTGGGGCACAGATGCTGGCAGCCTGAGATTATTAGGTGCTGAGCCTCATGGGACTTTCTCTGGCTTTGGAGACTTGCTGCCTTCCAAATACCTTTCTTAGAACCATTTCTTTCTTGTATCATGCAGGGGCTCTGTGCAGGCCATTGGAAAGAACTCTTAAGCATGCTCCCCTGGCTCTGAACTATAACCTTGGGAAAGCTGAATGAATCAGCTCTTCCAAAAGGAAACTGCATATGCAGCCTTGGCTTCTTTATACCTCTTCCTTTCATAAGCATGATTATAAGAAACCAAGTCTCATTCTGCTTTGCCTGCCAGTAAAAAATAAAAATCCACTGATCTGAAATGAGCAGAGTAAACTAGCTTGCGTCCCCAAACACAGAACTCAGTTTCTAGTATTCGCTCCATCTTTAAATCGCCTCATCCATGTGTTCATTAATTCCCTCATTTCTGCAACTAATATTTGAACCCTTAGGATGGCCCCGCACTGGGCACCCAGATATAGCAGTGAGTGAAGCAGACACAGCAGCTGACCCAGAGAACTTAATTTAGTATGAAGGAGAGATTAAATATCAAGTCAATTCATAGTAAGTGCTTCAAAGAGTAAGTCCAAGATGCTTGTGGGCACCTAGGGTGGGGCTGAACTCTGTGTCAAGAGGAGGGAAAAGACATGAGGTGTGGCAGCGGGAGGAAGAGGTGCAGGGCAGGAACAAGCATTCCGGGAAGGGAAACTCGGAGTGGACTCTGGAGTTCACCCTGTGAGCAGGGGAGCCCAGAGACGGATCACAAGCAGATGATTCCTTAGTGATTCCAGCTGAGGGAAATGCTGCCTCTGAACATGGCACCACCTGTGTTGTCTCCGGATCACAAACACAGACGTTCTCTCCCCTGGGTAAGGTTCTTCCCGGCGGATCTCGTCTCAGTTCTGTTTAGGTCAGCCAGACCACTCAGAATTAGTCTCCAACTGTTTTTCTCTTTCATCAGCTACACTGTAAATTATTTAAGGGCAAGGAGGCTGTCTTCTGTTCCTTCTGAGGCTCCATCGTGCTTGTGGGATGCTGGGTCATTAGCACCCAGCCATGGGGGACTGGAAAGAGAACTAGATGCAACAAGAGGAGACCAAAATTCCAGTCCCCGTCCTACACTTACCAGCTGGGAGACCTCCAAGGTCTTAGTTGTGCTATAACAAATACCCAAGGCTGGATACTTTATAAAGAAGAGGTGTTTATCCAGCTCACACTTCTGGGGATGCCCGTATCTGCCTGGCTTCAGGTAAGGGTCAGATGGGGGTTCAGGCCATTGCAGAAAAGCAGAAAGAGGAAGTGTGTGTGACACAGCATGCAGGCACAAGATAGAGGGGAGAGGCCAGGCTTACTCTGTGACAGCTCCCCATCTGGGTAGCCCACATAGTCCCACAGGCCGCTGCCTCGAGCAAAGAATTAACCCCTCACAGAGGCCCAGACACCTTCCACGGTGCCAATTGGGCCCCAGTCCTCAGCGTGGGTTACGGGGAGACAAACCACTCTCAGCCATGACGGGATTTAACACCTCGGAACTCCAGATATCCTGTCTGGAAGATAGGGAAACCACATGCATTTCATCAAGTGGCTAGGAAAGGCTGCTGCAGGCAAAACGGCTGGAACGCTGTTCTCGTGTGAGCCGCCATAATTAGGCGTGCGGTGAGTGGTCGCCGGACACAACCTTGCCACTCAGGAGAACCACCCAACCCCTGGCATGCCTGGGCCTCCCTGCTTGTATTTGCAGGGCAGAGGTGAGTGCGAGACTGTGGCCAGGACCGAGCCCAGGAGAACATACTTGGAAGCTCCTCTCGCAGCCTGCCTTTGGCAGTCTCTGCCCTGCATGGCTCGCTCTTGTCCACACCTGGCCCCTAGGAGCAAGTCATGCTAGGTTCCCCAGTGCAGAGGGCCGCTGCCTTTAGGAAAACACTTCTCCAACAGAAGTTCACAGCCCATCACATCCGAATGACCGGGCACTTATTCAACCTGCAAGTGAGTGGTCTCAAGCAGACCTCCTAAGTCCCAATCTGAATCCTAACTCTTGAAGTTTGATGTGGTGGACAGCAGCCCATGCTGTGAGCTCACTGTGAGAGAACAGAACTTGAACGCTGCCTCCTCATTTGGCACCTTTAATTATAGGTCACATTCATCTGTACCTGTACCCGAGGCTGCAAAGGTTAAACAAGCTAAGGTATGCGCAGTGCTTAAAAAGAAAGCACCTGAGGAATGGTCACATTTGTATGTCACCCTGGCCCAACAGGCTCCGCATGATGTCTAGAAAAGCAAACTGAGTTACCAGAGGTCGCTGAGCTAATCAGCAGCTGAGCGAGACTGAAGCCCAGACCCCTAACTTCTAGTCCAGCACAATTTCCACCACACCAGGCTGTCCCTGTGAGCCCTGCACTGCCCTGAATGCTTCTCTCGGTGGGGCCAGGCCTGGTGGCTAAGCAGGGCTCTGCACAGCTGCCCTTATTAGCAGTTTATCTGGCTGTTGCTTGAGCAGCCCCAGTCCAGGTGACCTCCTGGGTCCTTCAGGCACAACTGAGTTTGCATCACCTGACAGGCAGCCGTCTCCGACCATCAGGTGAATTGCACAGCCTTTACACCTGGCCTGCGCCAGGGGTCTCAATGCTTTGCCTCTCTTGCCACCCACAGGTCCCCACGGCCCCTCCCAGCCCTCCTCCCCTTCTCTAACAGCTGTGGGCACTCATGCTCAGCATTGCAGTCCTGATGCAGACGTGACCGAATGGCAGGCGCTGAAGAATACAAAGCTCGAGCCACTCCCATTGCAGAGCCAGCCCTGCCTTTCTGAGACTGGGGGAGATTTCATTTAGATCAAGATGGTTTCTGGTGATATGGATGTCCCAGTCTCCCCTTGAGAAAGAAACAGATGAGGGGGCCCGGGGAGCCAGAGGCTGTGCTACAGCAGCCTAGTCCCGCAGGCCGGAATTCCACCTCTGCCTTTCTCCAGCCCTGGTTAAGATTTCGGAGGTGTCTGTCCCAGGGCACCCTGAAGCCTGCTTGGGGTACTCTGCACCCACTGCCTATCCCAATCCCTCTCTTGCAAGCCAGACACAAGAAAGGTATGCTTGGGCAAGACAGCTCAAGGGTTCACTGAGGGTGCTGACCTAGGCGGTTCCAAATGTCTCTCCTACCTCTGACACACTGCAGTCCTCCAGCCCACTCATACTTAGCTGTTTCCAGGACTGAGACAGGGGCATCAATAAGCCAATATGTCTACAGCATTTTAGCAGACTTTATAGCAGAGGTTCCCAAACTGTCTCTATGCACGGTACCCTTAATATTTTGGTAAGGTTTTTAAAAACAGTCTTATAGGCAAAAAGAAATACCTACCAGTTCTGCTTATTAAGGAGGTAGGTCCAAAGAACTTAATCAGTATTTATGTCCTAATAATACAATAGCCACTCTTAAACATACACATAAACTGGAAGAACATGACACATTAATGTCAATGAACAATAATTATTAGCAGGATGGATGTACTTGTTGGGCACTGTGTGACTGACTTCTCAAGCTGTGGAATCAGATTAGACACTGTCTCCCCTGTTTCTTGTTCCACCTGGACTTTTGTGAGGTACATATTTTTATTATTGCAGTCATCAATAATCTAGCTTTGTAAAACTATGATACCACTGGAAGGAATACTGTGTGATGGATCTGATGTTGTGATAATGTCTAATGTTTACCACAATGTCTGATAGGTGTCAAGTACCACTGTATATCCTTAGAAATTTAAAATATCCTGCAACACTGTGACACCAGCACCACATGGCACCTTGTCCAGAATCTGGGGATTCAGGCCCTACTGTGTCATTTCCTAAACTCTTACTGGAACTGCCTGCTCCCTGCAGCCTGCCCCCCAGAAATGTCCTGGTGGGATCTTCATTACATTTCTGCCACTGTGGGCTCTCAGATTTAGAGGTGTGGGCCACTTCTGCATTCAGAAAAGTTAATAGAACAGTCTGGCTTGAGGATCTGGAAAAACTTTGTACATTTTCTTTCATGGCCCACGCCTAGAAATATCGAAGCAGAAGACAGCATGTAGTTAGGCAACTCACACTAAATGTCTAGTGGTGTGGATACACATATGCCTAGTCCTAAACCTGTTCAGAAAAAGAGAAAATAAACGGAGGCGTGATTCAGTCAAGCTGGCCACACACTTGATCGAGGACTGGAACCCACATCTTCCTGCCTTGGGAAACTAAACACCTAGCCGATTATGATGCACAGTTTGGATAGGACAGGATATGGGAGCTGTAACATGGCAGCAGTCATACTAAGGACTCAGTGACATCACAGCGGACTGGCAGCCGAAGCTAGGAATTCTGCAAGAGCGACACCCAAAGGAGCTGACTGGTTACACCCAAGAACACATGGCCTGACCACTGCAGCTGGAGCAGTGGACAAGATGGAGGGGCACTAGCACAAGAACCTGATAAACAGGCACGGCAGATGGGACTTAGACGCGACCCTCTCCAAGGAATAACTGAGTTCCGCTCACGAGCCATCTACTCAGCCTCCAGAGAAGTGGACTCCACAGGACCCCCATGGGACAGGCACTCCCTCCCCGGCCGGCCACCCAGAGTTGGCCTGAACCTGTGTTCAGTGAGTGCCTTGGACTTGATTTGGTCTCAGTTCACGGGAGCGACAGGGATCGGGACCTTATACCTCATCGTGTGTGTCTTGTGAAGTAGGGGTTTGATGTGTGAATAAACTGTGCGTGGGAAAGACACGACGGGGCTGTTGCCAAATCTGTTTGGGTCCCTCACTCTCCTCTAAGGTGCTCCCAACAGGGGCTTGGTCACCACATGCGGCAGAGTTCAGAGCTGATGTGCTTTGGGGAAGTGAGTGGATAAAGTGGATTAACCCACTAATGAATGCAGAGCTCAGGGGGCTCATCAGGAATGCGGCCTAACTGGGTGAAGCTGATCACTAAGAGTGTGGCGTGACTGGGTATATTTTGTCCCTAGCCACTTCCTCCTCTGCTCCTTCTCTTCCTGTTTCCTGGCTGCCATGAGGTGAGCAGCTATCCTGCACCACACCCTCTCCACAGGATGCTGTGCTCACCAGAGGCCCCGAACGAGCACCACAGCCAGGGGACCAAGGACTGAAACCTCTAATATCAGGAGCCAAAATAAAATTTCCTCCTTTCAGTTGTTTTGCTCAAGTATTTGGTCACAGCAATGGAAAACTGAGTAATGCATACTGCCTCTTTGAAAGTGTGGTTTTTCTTACCATGGATCCCAGATGGCCCACTTGGCAGGAACACCCAGAATGATATCGTAGAGTCCTTGACAACCAACAATTCTCCGGCCAGGTTTCTGCAGTCTGAGCCCACCCTCTTCCCTAGCTCCATGTGTTTGCTTACCTCCCACTGAATCGCTCCATATCTGGCAAACCTGCACCTGGCCCTGTCTTTCCCACACAGAGATGGGATGTTTCCACAGATGTTTCCCTCATTGGCAGTACTAAGAATTATCTCCTTTCTTGTTCCCCTTCTGCCTCCTCTGCCCAATTCACATGACAACTGGCTAGGAGAGAATACCAAGGGTCCTTTAAGCAGAAAAACCAAAAGCTATAAAAGAAAAAGAAATGCCATTTGCTTAGCATGGAGGATGGAGAATTTAGAGACCATTGCTTCAAGTTACAGGGAATCTATTAGACCAGGTTCATAGACATTTACTTCTTCCTCTTCCAGGGTTGGCCCTAGAATCCCCAGGTCTATCTAGAAACCAAATGTCAGGAAAGCTGTAGCTCTCCCTCCATGCCCAGCCATTAATGCAAGTAGTGGAGCACTAATTCCTTGAATTAGCTTTTGGCTCATCTCATCCGCATTTTTTCAGAAATTTCCTTTATCAACAACCTAAAGGTATTAAGACTTTGGGTGAGACAAATTAAAATCCTGGCAAGGATGAGAACTCTTCCCTCCTGTTTGGTGGGATTGCCGGCTCAGCCACCACCTAAACCTAACCTGCAGGTCCTCACCAAACCTAACCTGTAATGTTCTCACCAAAGCTAACCTGCAGCAATTGCCAGCTCCTGGGACAGCACAGACAGCTGCACTCTGCTGTCCTAATAGCTGCCACACTGCTTTTTCTCCTACTGCTCTCCTTTCTTCTCTTTGCTGTCCTTCTCTTCTTTGTCTTTCTTTGTTTATTTTAAGTAAAAGTTTTCACATATCTATTCCTGAAACAACCTATTAGAGCAAATCATAGAGACAGAGAAAATTGTATTCCCAATGAAGTATGTCCAACTGGCTGTGGTGACATTTTGAGCTTGACCATGGTAAGATGCTAGTAACACTGATACATATTCAAGCTGTGTGCCATCTCAGGTACATTCCTTAGAGATCCAACTTGGTTTTTCTCCAGTGTCCCCTCTCAGAGTTGGACCTGATTTTATTACCAGTTTGCATTTGAATCCACTGGGGAATGGAACAATATTGCTTTTGTTCTTTGGCCAGGAATTACTTGATTCTGAAAGTCTTGTGAGAAGACCTGCTACCTCTTCTTACTTTCCTATTGAGATGATTCCTTTTTCAGAGTACTGTTTAGGCTTTGACAAGTGCATGTAGCCGTATGTAAATAACCATGCATAACCGTGCATGATACAATGAAAATATAGGAAGTTTCCACAACAACAAATAAATCTTCCTATTCTCCTTTGTAGTCAATTCCTATGCCCACCTTAGGCCTATCAATTAATCAGTTTTCTGTAAGTTTGCCTTTTTCAGGCAATGTTCAGGAATCAGAATGGCACTGGATGGAGGCTTGAAATTTCAACTCCTTTCCCTTAGCATGACTGAGGGAGGAGATTAGAGCATCCCAAACTGGCTGGGCAAGCTCATGTGACCTGTCAGTGACAGAGGGCCGGCCATGTGCCCAAGCCCTGCACCTGGCACCAAGCAGAGGATGCTGTCTTCAATCCTTCCCATGAGAACTCAGGCAGGCTTTTGATAGGACAGGGTAGCCCTGATGGCAGCCCGAGGAATGCAGGATACAAAGGCAGGGGCCATCAAGCTATGGCCACTGCTGAATCGTTCACAGTGTCTCTCTCTCTCGCCCTGCAGAGTGCACTTCTTTTCTACTTTTAATTTGCCCACATTCACTCTGTAGAATATGTTTCCCTTCTTACATTTCATAAATATAAAACCTTGCACCTTTCGTGCTTGTTTTGTCCAGTTCTTTGTTCAGGACAAGAAGAATCTAGAAAGATTTTCTAGAAGGTGTCTCCAGAACCCCAGAATACAGTAACACAATGAATTGAAATTCATCCTTGTCATTACATGTGTCAGTCGTGTGTTCTTTATTGTTACATAATAGTCCGCTGTATGGCTGTACCATGGTCTGTCACTTCACCAGTTACATAATGTTTATATGATTTCAAGTTTTCAGTGATTATACATAAACATACGTGAACATTTTTATACAAGGTTTTTTTGACCATAAGTTTTTTTCTTAGGTAAATACCCAAGAATGGGATTCTTGAGTCATCTGGAAAGTGTATGTTTCATTTTATAAGCAGGTGCATAACAGTTTTCTGCAATAATTCTACCAAACTGCATTTTTGGCAGTAATGCACGAGACTTCCAAGTGCTCTGCCCTCCCCCAGCTCTTATAATGTCAGGTGGTTTTAGGGTTATTTTTTCCCTTCTGAAATTTCAATTATTTTTGTAATACTGTTGTTACACCTCAATCTTGGTTTTATCTTGTATTTTCCCTAATGTCTTTCTCTAACATCTTACAAAATATTTTTCCTGGTTTTTTCATGGATAGTTTGTTTTCTGTTTATTGAGCTTAGAGAGCTTTTATACATTCTGGAAGCAAATCCTTTGTGTTTTATAAATATTTTCTCCTCTTCTGTGACTTGTCTTTTCATCCTTTTAACAGTGTCTCTTGAAGAACAGAAGTCTTCATTTTTTTAACCCCAGCTTATCAATGTTTTCTTTTATTGATGATGCTTTTGATGTCATATCTAAGGAATCTTTGCTTAGCCCAAGGTCACAAAGATTTTTTCTCCTGTTTTCACTCAAAGAATTCTAGTCTTAAATTTTGTATTTTAGTCTATGGTGTCTTTTGAGTTTCATGGGGTTTTTTTCTTTTGATCTTTGAAGGACAGAAAGTCAGAAGTAGAAGAGAAATTCCACTGAATGCCTTAAAGGAGTTGGTCGTGTGACACCAGCTCACCATCTCAATGGAGGCCACATGATGTAGTGTTGAAACTGAGGCTGTGGTGTGGAATGCCTGGACCTGAATCTGTTTTCCGAGTCCCAGGTTGTAACACAGGGGGATTACTTATATGTTCATGTAAATGTGTGGTTATCAGCAAAGTTAAGGTTAGGGCCGTGTCTTGGTTACTTTTCTTGTTATTGGGACAAAATACTCAATACCCACAAGTTAAGCAGAAATGGTTTATTTCAGTTTTCAGAGGTTTCAGTCCGTAGTTGGTGGTCTCCAAGGCAGGGGGGCATGGCAGAGGGGAAACAGTCCATGGCAGGCATCGCAGCAAGGCAAGCAAGAAGCCTACTGGTTGGTCCCATCCCACCCAGGGTGGAACTTCCTATCACCCACACCCAGAACAACGCTAAACTAATCAATGAACTAATCCAATGGACACACATCCCTACACCATATCTACATGCCCTGAATCCACATGTACAAACCCTAGCTCCGGCCACCTCTGAAAAGCCCCACCCATGAGCACATGAGGCTTTGGGGGTACTCCTAGACACAGCCATAGCAGGCTAGGACTGTCATGTCACTGGGCTTTATAACAAAGTGCAAAGTCTGGGCCTGATGCTGGGTGAGGCAGATGAGATCTCTCAGCTGGGGAGCCCAGTCTGATCTGTCCAAAGATAGTTGCCAGAGTGGTTTAGCTCTCCAAGCTAGAATACCCAGCAGAGGCATGAGGCCAAGCCAACCACACCCCACTCTGAACATACTGAGCTTTCAGCCTGGGCGCTGTATGTCTTTCTTGGATCTGCATTCAAATGGGCCACTTGCTTCTTTGGGGTCTTCTCACCTGCTTAGGAGTGCCATTGCTACACCTGCCCTCCTGCTTTCCACACTTTCCAGCTTTCAGTCTTCTGTTTGCAAAGAGCACCTATGACCTTTTTGGGGGGACACTTTCTTCCAACAGAGACACCCCCCTGCCATAGTCCAGAAGGGAATTCTTCCAAATTCACAGCTAGATATGACCCAAGATATTTGTCTTCTATGTCTCCAGCCTCAAGGCAGCTGTGATCATTAATCCTATTATGTCAGCTTTACTGGATTAAGAAAGGCCTCGGAGATGACTAAAGGATGGCCCTGGGTGTGTCTGAGTGGGTCAGGGCGACATGGCCTGGATAATCTATGTGATTCCTAACCCACTCCTCTCTGGCACTGCTCCCCAGCCCCACTTCCTGGCTGCCATGAACTAAGCAGCTTTGCTCCTCCATGCCTTTCCACCATGAGTTTTCTACCTCAGAGCCAACCCACTATATAATGAATGTCCTGAAACCATGAGCTAAAGTAAACTTCTTCTCCTTTAAGTAGCGGGTGGCAGGTATCATGTCCAGCAATGGGAAAGCTGACTGAAACAGCAGGGCTACCCTGAAGTCCTCTGGGAAACAGATATACAACAATTTAGGCAAGAGGCAGTGAGGCATCAGGGGTGGAGTTGGAGCACACTGGTGTTGAACTCAATTTGGGGTTCAAATCACAATGCTGGCACTTACTTATTTTGGCACTCTGGGCAAAGCACTTAACCTTGACTTCCTAACCTCGGAGAAAAAAATATCGAAGTCTTTACTGGGTTTCATGCGCATTTGATGATATAATAAGCGAATGTGAAGTAGCTGGGGCATTGCATCAACTTCACGACTACGATGACACAGTTTGCTCAGCCTTCCCTTCCCTTCCCAGGCATCTCCTTCTCCGGTCTAATCAAAACGCCCCCTGCTGCTGGCCCAGCTCATTTCGGATGATCACATCCAGTCAATGGCCCTCAGACTCTCAGATCAGAGTTGAGAATATCCTAATGGCTTGTGAATTCTTTGAAAAGGACATGTGTATGTATAGTGCAATCCACTTGTGAACAACTTGTAGCAGGTCAATTACTGTAAATGCCCTAAACAGCCTTAATTGATTGTCGTGTGTGATCTGAAGTTCTGATTAATAGAGTCTTTGTTTAAAGGGAACACTTTTCTGAAAGAGAAGGGGGAACACCAGTGTCTACTTTTGGCAATATCCTGAATTGTGAGGCTGCAGACTGGTCTCCACTGCCAACTCCCTGTGTCCGGCTACCTGCCGCATGAGTGAATGTGTCTCCTGTTTGTTGGGATGTTTGGAGAGAATCAGCTGGGATGATCTGTTGCTGGAATAAATTTTTCCCAGGTTGCCTAGGCTGCAAGTGCTATTTTGTCCTCCCAGACGAGGGGCTATCTTGTGCATCTTAATCCTATGTAGCCCCAGTGACTCACCATAGCTCTTTGGGGCTTAACTTTTAATTCCCTTGACCTTGAGGTTGCAAACATCAATCCTTGCGCGTTGCTTTACCTTCATTCCTGGGGCAGTTATGTGCATATCTAACCCCTGCATGCACATGAGTATTCATTTGCCTGAAAGTCTTAAAAAATGCTAATGTGCGGTTGGGTTAGATTTCTACAGCCAAGACGCTGACCTCAAATGTTAATCATCTGGAGGAGCTGAGGGGAGAAAGAGGAAGCTACCCCCGAGCACAGCAAGGCAAGCTAATGAAAATGAACCCCCGTTTTAAAGCATCTCTCCCACCAGCAGGCTATTCATTTTCCTCAGGTGTACATCTTGTTTTCGATCAGACAGAAGCAGTGATCTGATCAACTTTTTGATTGAACAAGAAACACAACAAGACACGGCCAATTCACATCATGTTTCTTGGGTAGTTCTGGATAGAAATTTGCTTCTTTGAATTCCATTTCTGTTTACTCAACATGATCTCAGATGTTTTTCCCGTCTCCATCTTTTTCACCTCTACCTCCTCTGATCAGGACCCCCCGCCCCCCTCCCCTGAGTGTTTTCTTATATGCTGCAGAGTGGTTACAGATCAGATGGGAAACTCAAGGCTCAGGAGAGTTGTGTCTTAACTCGAGATAGGTGCCTGGCTGGAGGTCTTGGTGTCACTCTGAGGGGCATGGCCAGTGGAGCTCTAGAAGGCTGGACTCACCCAGCCTCGACCTGGGGCCACAGCCATGCAGCCACTGTACCCTCACCACCCTGACAGCCTGGCTTTGGTTATTCATTAAGCATCTACCTTAGGTCAAGCCCTATGCTTGGGACAGTGCATCTGATCTCATTTGGTTCTTACAACCCTTCTATGACAGATGATATTACCAACCCCACTGTAAGTTCACAGATGATCCAGCTACTAAGCGGTAGAGTCGAATCTGAATGTAGGTCTTATGACTCCAACGCTTATCTTTATAACTCTGTATCACTGTCTACAAATTACCATGCAATTTCTTTCCAGAAAATCAGGATGGACACACAGGACAACGTTCCCATTGCTGGAGAAAGGGATGATCTTCCAGGCCAACAGGTGCAAAGTTTTAAACAATGAAATGAAGAACTTGCATGTGAGGAGCTATGGGATTTATGCAAGGTTGTGCAGCTCCTGGGCAGGCATAGCTGTGGCTTAGACTTGTGTCTCTCTGATTCTAAGTATCACACTAAGCTTGTGTTGCTCCAGTCTGGATGCCTGCCCAGTTGAGGGGATGGAAAGAATAAAAAGCAAGAGGAACCGAGCCAATCCCATGCCACCCCTACCCAGAGGAAGCTGGTGCCTCAGCACAGCCGTGGACTGCCAGGTCCTTGTGTATCTCAGGGCCATAGCCTGGTCTTCCCACCACTTAAACTCGCTGTGGTTCATCTGGACTCTGACTTGATATCTTCTTATGAACATGGAGAAGAAAACAAAACAACAAAGTACTCACAAATCCCAAGCAGCATTGGAATACCTCTGAGCTTTTCTTGGGGTTTTCTTAGGTATCTGTGGAATACAGCTCCTGTAATTTGTAGCAGAGTCTCACTGTATCTCAGCTAACCTGGTCTTGTTGTTTGTCTCACAGGAAGAGGAAGGCGACCTCGGAAACAGAATTTCAGGCTCCATCAGGTCTGAAGTTCCTGATGGGTAAGAGGGAGAGAGAGCAGAACTGCATATATTGAAGGGTGAGTCCTATCTCATCCCCAGCTTCACTTTGGAGAACAGAGTTCCTATTAATGCAGTAAATTGCAGACCGAAAAACAGGATAAGAATTTTACTCTGGGATTTTCTCGTAGGTGTTCCTCTGCCCATATAATGATTTGTCCCTTCACAGAATCTATTCCCAAAGGTCCCTTTCACATGAGAAGACCTAAAATAAAAAGAGGCATCTCTTGGGGTTAAATCACATTTTCATTCTGGGGATATTTCTAAGAGGGAAAATGAGGAACGCAAGCAGGTTGGCTTAGTCTCTAAACCTAACTCTACCAATTTTCTACCTGATGTTGTAAGGAAACCAAACACATCTGTGCTGCATATACATTGAATTAGATTAGCAAAGACCCTGTGGTTATCAGCTAGTACAGACGGTTCCACTGGTATAGATGAGTGCCCATCAAACCTGAGCCATGGCAGATCACAGCCAGTGGAGTGTTTATTACTAGTGTGAGTGCCAAGCGCTATTCCACTCCATTTTAGAGTTATAACAGGGAACAAAATCAACAAAAATCCAGGCCTGCTTTATTAAAAAAATAAAGAGATAAATGAGGTGGGTCAGGTAATGGGCAGCATGATGATGAAAGGAAAGAGGCAAAGGAAGACCCATGACAATGGTCAGCACAGGAAGAAGCGCCCTGGATGGACACAGCCCATCCTCTGTCAACCTATTGCTCCTCCCCACCATCATCCTTAGCCACTGTCTCCTGCATTTCAGCCCAGAGAGCCTCCCTTTACAAGGGGTTTACTAAACCCAGCTGTGTCTGTACTGCTGGACCCAGGTGTCCAGTTGCCCCCAGCTTCCTTCCTTGTTCTGTATCCATTCCTTTCTTCCTGCTCCTAGTGTCTCTCACTCTGCTCCATTTCCTGGGCTTTCCTGCATGGCCCTACTGTGGACTGTTTTTGTCTTGGTCTTCTACTTCTTGCCACAAGCCCAGCCCCTGCACTTAATGGTCTCCACATTCTCCAGAAAAGCGTTGACCTTTGCTCTGCTTTTCCCACACCCTGGCTTTTGGAACCATACCTGCATTCTCTGATGGGTGCTTATGTGAAGCTATCTCTGTCTTCTCTCTCCAGCATCTAAATGGAAAATAAAGGATTATCGTTAAATACCTTCAAACAAAGAAACAGCCATTCCCTGTACAATGCACTTACACGCGGTGCTTTTCTTAAGATGTTCTTTCTCATCTGAAAGAACACGAGCCTGCCTTGGGCATAGACACCACAATCCTCTGTTGCTCCCAAGATGGAAATTTATTCACAGAACAATAATTCCTTGGAGGTGGGGCTCCCCCATTTATTCAACCATATGCCTGATGTGCTCTGAATTTCCTTTAGTCCTTCCCCTCCACAATATCTTACTACAGCCAGGGTTCCGAGGTTAATTATATACCTCCCTACCTTTAATATAATTTCTTTTCTTAATCCACTTAAAATACATGTCCTTCAGAAACAGGATGCTGGTTTTCCTCATCTAAGATGTCATTTCACTAAATACCTAAGCAGATTTTCAGATGCGCTAATTACCTTCCAGCTCTCTCGGGCAGAACTGCCGTTTACTCCCTCATCCCAGCCACCGACATGGTTGTGTGCTGATGTCCCCGGCCTCGTGGCCCAGCTGTGCCCTTTCCTTTTGGTTACCCATCTGCCTCTGTCCAGGAAGCCAGTACCCGACTGCTGGTCTTCAGAGGTCTTCAAGCCACTAGCTTTGGCTCCTTTCCACCCAAGTGTCTCCCTGGTTCTCCAGCGAGAAAATGCACTCTGGTAAAGATTGCTGAAATTAGTGATGTTACGGAGATTTTATAACTCTATAACATACCATGGAAACGGCAAATGATTATGGACTTATTTCTTGTTCTTTTGTTAAAAATATTATATCTTATGTGAAAGTTAATTTGGAGAACTTCCAGTTATGCAGTCAGCCCTGAATACACACCAGTTCCTGAACCCACTTTCATTTGAAAGGTAAGTTTACAATGGTCTGAATGTTTGCTTTGGCTTCTGTGTGACCATCTCTCCAACCCCAGAGGTGCTATATATTACCATGTTTAAACAGTGGATTTAAAATAAACAAGGATAGGATACTGACTGGAAAAGCAAAGAAAGAGAATCTGAGTTATTTTAGTTTTGTCATCCTGTGTGATCACTTGTGTATTTATTTATGTTTAACATTTAAAATAATGAATCAGAATATAAACTGTGAAGTACAAATTTCAGTTCATACATGAAATGTCTTGCTGAATTTGAAAAATATCTTTACAATTAAAATTTACCCAATATAATTGTTAATTTCTGAACTAAAATATGAATTAAGAGGAAGGCAGGATTTTATAAAAATTTATTCATTATTAGGCTGTCATGTACTTTAAATATTATTATGTTAGACTACTATCAAAAGGTCAAAGTTGAAGCTATTAGGCTAGGCTGACATAAAAAAGTAGAAGTTTGGGTTTTTGTTATTGTTGTTGTTTTTGTTCTAACAGAAAAATGGAGAAGCAAACTTATGACTGCCTTCATTCATAATATTTCTAAATTTTATAAAGAAATTTGAAGTGGACACCCAATATTAAATGACATTGACCCAGTGTCTTAGTTACTTTGTCTTGCTGGGACAAAATGCCCAACACCCACAAGTTAAAGGAAGAAAGGTTTACTTTAGATCATGGTTTGTAGAGGTTTCCATCCATAGCTGGCTCCAAGGCAGGGTGGCATGACAGAGGGCCACTGCAGAGGAGAAACAGTCCTTGGCAGAGCAGGCAGGAGGACAGAAGCAGTGAGCCTTTCCCTTTTATTCCATTCAAGCCACGAGCCTATTGGTTGGTGCCACCCATTTTCAGGGTGAGTCTTCCCATTGTCCACACCCAGAACTATGTTAACCAATCAGTGGACTAATTTAGTTCTCACCCACCCTTAATCTGTATTCACACACCCTAGATCCAGCCACTTGGAAAAGCCCCACATATGAGCACATGAGGCTTTGGGGGACATCTGGCTATAAGTTATAAGTAGTATACCAACATTTATATCTATTTTGAGATATGAAATGCCTTCAACATGATATCATTTTATGATTGTTACTTAAAGTGATTTTGTTATACAAAGGAAGGGGTGTTAAAAATCATTACTCCAGGTGTCAGATATGCTGGATACACAACAAAATCACTCTTGTTCTAATTAGCATTTCCCTAATTACTGGGAGATTGAGTGTCTTTTTAGGTTTATTGAACATTCATGTTTCTTTTATGAAATGCCTGCTAAATCCTGAGCCTGTTTTTCTATTGAGTTTTATTATCATGTCGATCAATTTCTTTATATATTATTAATAGTAATCCTTTCATCCTCAACCATGAGTCTGTTTTTACATCCCCAAGTTCTTATATAATGGATCAATATTTTGTGAGAGTCAATAAGGCTATTGTTTTTGTTATTGATTTTTAAATTTATTTTATTTTATTGAAAGAATTTTGATTCTATAACAGAATCCCTTCATATTATAAATTTTATATTTTTGTAAATAGCTTCTTTAAGTTTTATTTAATCACCTTACTTATTCCTAATACTTATTTTTCTTAAGGCCTATTTTTGAAAATGAACATTATTACATAAGGATTCCTCCTTCCAACCAAGAAAGAGTAACTGGATTTACTTTCTTAAGAAAAAAATCCAAATCCAAATAATATTCAACCACTAAACAGCAAGTAATGAAAAAGAATGATCCCAGGAAGTTGGGATACAAGCAAGAAGAGCAGTTAGTCCAGCTTAGTGCTTTCCGAGTACATAGAATGTGGTATAGGGAGGAGGAACCCAGGCAGAGTCTGGCACACAAGGCTCCCCATGTTCATAGAACAGAATGTTGATCAGGAGGGAACCGTGCAAGAAGAGAAGTTAGGGGATTGTGGAAGGTACTTCTTGAGTATCCAGCTGAGTACCAATTGCAGGAATACCCAAAAAAGTGCTCAAAGATCAGGAAAGATCTACCCAGAAAGGTTTAGAAGGGACAGTGGCCACTGCTCACACAGTGGGTAAGAATTCCTTCTGCCAAAAGCCAGGCTAGAAAACTTTATGATCCACGGGCCAGTGGGCAGAACATTTGGAAAGGTCTTTCCTCAGTGGTGGAGAATAATTAGTGCTGTATCACACACTGCCCTGTGCCCTCCTGATAATGATTCAAAGCAAGACCCAGAACAACCAAGAGGTTTCAAAGTACCCACTATTCAAGGACAAATCTCAAGACTATAGAATGCAAAAATATCCAGGACCCAACACGCTAGCTTTATATTATCTGACATCCATGAAAGAAAAATCTCAAGGCATAGAAAGAAGTTGGAAAATACAGCCAAAAACAAGAAGAATTAGTCAATAAAAACCAATGAAGAAGCGCACAGAAATATTAGAATTAGCAGACAAGCCACTGAAGCCATTATTATAACTGCATTTCATGTATACAAAAAGTTACATAAAGTCATGAAAGATGTATAAGAAAGATAAATGTGGAAGTTCCATAGATGCAAAGTTTGAATGTTTGAATTTAAAAATTACAATGTTTGAATTTAAAAATGTGTTGTATGAGATTAAAAATAAATTGTCAGTGAATTTAAAAATACAGTAAGAAAAACTGTCCAAAATAAAATCCAGAGAAAAGAAAAGGAAATAGTAAAGAAAGCATCAGAAAACTTGCATAAGCATTCAATGCTCGAATATATGTAATTGGAGTCCTTAAAGGAAAATAGAGAGTTGAAGTGACAGATTTCTGCAAATAATATTTTAAAAAATAACAGCCAGAAATTTTCTAAATTTGATGAAACTATAGACTCACAGCACAAACAAACTCAACAAACTCAATAAACCCCAAGCACAAAGCAGATGACTAAAACTACATGAAGCTATATCATAATCAAGTTTTCTAAGCCAGTGATAAAAAAATCTTAAAAGTACCCATAGAAAATGATATATTTTGTATAGAAGAAGAAGGATAAGAATGTCATCAGATCTCCCATCCTTAACAATGCAAGCAAGAAAAGAGTGAGTCAACTACTTTGAAGTCCAGTCTTTTCCAGATGGTGACATTTTGGTCAATAATAGACTGCATATGTGACAGTAATCCCATAAGATTATAATGGAATTGAAAGATTCTGATCATCTAGTAAACTAATGTCAAAAATGACAGAAGAGATATCACTATAGATATTGGATTGTAAGAGAATTATATAAACCAGTCAATAAATTTGATGACCTATACTAAAGGAACAAATTCCTTGAAAGATACAAACTGCCTAAGTTCACCAGGAAGAAATAAATAGTATAAATAACCCTCTATGTATGAAAGAAACTGAGTCTGGGGCTGGGGATTTAGCTCAGTGGTTCCAGCACCTGCCTTGCAAGCGCAAGGTCTTGAGTTGGATCCCCAGTACAAAAGAAGAAAGAAAGAAAGAAACTGAGTCTGTTGTTGAAATTTGCTCATATTAAAGTAGAAAGGAAGGAAAGAAAAGAAAGAAAGAGGAAGGGAGGAGGGAAGGGAAAAGGAAAGGAAAAGAGAAGAGAAAAAAAATCAAGATTGAGAAGGAAAGAAAGTTCTAGGCCTGGATAGTTTCATTGGAAAATTCTCTTAACTACTTCAAAATAAATAATATAATAAAGTCTTACAGAAAAATGAAGAGGTGGGAATACTCTCCAATTCATTCTATGGTGGCAATATTATTCTGATATCAAAATGAAACAAAAATATCTTCAGGAACTTAGAGGTATTGCAAACCAATATCCCTCACAAACAGAATGACAAATTATTAGACTTCGTAATTTTTAATGTCATTTACAATAGCACCATAACATAGGAAATACCTAGTGATAAATTTAACAAATGATGGGCAAGGCCTGAACACTGAGAACTGCAAGCATAGCTGGAGGAAGTTAAAGAGGACCTAAATAAGTAGAAATGTCTTATTCATGGGCCAGAAGACCCAACACTGCTAAGATGCCAACTCTACCTGAATGTATTTACAGATTCTACGCAATCGCATTCAGGATTCCACAAGGCCTTTTAAAAAGTCAAAAAACTGTTTCTGAAATTTGTGTGGAAATATAAAAAGACCTAAAACAGTCCCGAACAGAGAGAGAACAACACTAGTACACCAACACATCTGCATTAATTTCTTCTTGCTGCTGTAATAAATCTCCAGGAAATTTAAAGCAAAATATTACATTTTATAATCTTACAGTTCCAGAAGTCAGCACTATAAAATAAGTCTTATTAGGAGTCGGGGATTTAGCTCAGTGGTCCCGGCGCCTGCCACGCAAGGGCAAAGTCCCAAGTTCAATCCCCAGTACCAAAACAAAAGGAAAAGACTTGTGAGGCTAAAATTGAGGTCTTGGTAGTGCTCTGTTTCTCCTGAAGGGTCCAGGTCCCTTCAGAAGGGTCCCTACCTTTTTCAGATTCTAGAGAGAGCCTGTGTTCCCTGGCTTGTGGCCCGTCCACCATCACTACAATCTCTGCTTCCATTTTCCTTCTTCTGACTTTTGACCCTTATGTCTGTTGTAAGCAACCTTGTGACTTCACTGGGCCATTCTAGATAATTGAAAATAGCTTATTGCTCATTAGCTTAATCACATCTACAACATTCCTTTTCGCGTATAAGGGCTTCATGATTAGGTTGTGGGCCTTTTCAGGAGGCTGTTTGTAGTTTGTCATTGTAGCTGATTTCAAAGCTTATTTATCATAATGCCACCATGTGGTGCTGCTGTCGAGATGACAGATCAACAAGGCAGGATAGAGCTTAGATATAAATCTACACATATAGGAACAACTGATTGTTTATAACATTACAAAAGCAATTCAGTGGAGACAGAACTGTCTTTCAACAAATAGTGTTGGAAAAATTAGATATCTCTATGTATAGTGAACACAACAACAAAAAGCTTTCATTCATATGGGCAGTTTGTACAAAAATTATATGTAAACATAAAGCCCCAAACTCTAAAATTTCTAGAACAAAATATAAGAAAGAAATTGAATTTGGCAAAGATTTATTATACATGATACTAAAAGCATGATTTATAAAAAGAAAAAACCCATAGATTTATCTTCATGAAAGGGTTAAAAAGTCTGCCCTAAAAAGACACAAAGGGAATGAAAAGACAATCTACAGACTGGGAGAAAATATTTCCAAAACATGAAGGACTTGTATCCCAAATATATAAGTGTGGAACAATTCTCCAGGTGGTCTTGGATTGACCTGGCTTTCCCATTTTCCTCCTTGTGGTTCTGAAGAAGAATAACTGGAAGCATGCTGGAGTGCAACACCCTGAGAGGGAGAGTCCCTGGCTGGAGCTGCTGAGGCTTGGACCTGTTCATTGTGGAGCAGTAACACAGTGACTTAGAGAGAAACTCAGCCAGTCCTTCCAAGGTCCTCCCAGTGAGTCTCGAGTCCCACCGAACTCATGGTATACATTAGGCAGCTTTCTGGCACTGCAGGGAAATGCCTGACACAGGCTAACTTTGTAAAGGACAGAGGTTACTTAGCTCACATTTTTGGAGACTGAGCATAGTGCAGGCTCTAGCAAGGGCCACCTGGCAGGTGGAATGGTGAGTGCCACATCTCAAAGCAGGAAGTAGGAAGATCTTGGGGCTGGGGGCAGAGCCTGGCGTTTTTAACAATCCTCTCCTAAGAACTGCTGAGGGAGAGACATTCATTCCTCGGGCAGACACATCCGTAATGACCCCACCACCTCCCAGGACTAGCATCCTGGGGTCAAGCCTCCAGCACATGGACATTGGAGGACACTGCAGTCATGTGCTGTCTGCAGCAGCAGGGCCTCCCCTGTGGGGAAAAGTGGGTCATGTGCGGTCCAGACTTCTTCCACCCCGGGCAGCTCTTAAGCCTGGGAAGAACAGTTCACAATGAATCTGAGACTTCTTCTGTCCCCAGCTGCCTGTCTGCAAGAAGAGAACCCACTTCAGATAACTTGTTATGTGTGTTGTGTCTTGCAAGACTCAGAACAATGTGTCACCATTGGATAGTGACCCAAACGGTAGCCCAAAGTGCAGTGGGAATAAGTGTGTAGACTCCTGTTATTGGCAGTGGACAGTGTGTGATCTTTGCTGGTCTCCAGTAGTAGGGGTCTTCTCTTGCTGTTGGTATTTAGCAAATCTGTTTCACAATAAGAACTCTTTAAAACTCAACAATAATAAAACAGATAACTAAAGAAATGCACAGACGACTTGAATAGACACTTTACCCAAGACATATAGGTAGAAAATAAGCACAAGCAAACATGTTCAGCACATTAGTCCTTCGGAAATGCAAATTTAAACTACAATAAGATACCACAAACTTCCTAGAGGGCCTAAAATTAGGTAATTGACTATACTAGGAGCTGTCAGTGGTACGGTCTTTCATGCACTGCTATTGGAATTATATATAAAAAATAAGCATTGTGGGAAAAAAATGTTTTTATGCCTTCCCCCAAATTTAAACATTCATTTACCAATATTTTAGCCATTTCATTCCTAGCCATTTACTCAAAATATTTGAAAATGTATGTTCATACTAACCTTGTACATAAATATTCTTAAAAACTTTATTTGTAATAGGCAAAAACTGGAAACAACTCAAATAGCCATCCACAGGTGAAAGGCTAAACAAATTGTGCTATGTCTTCTACTAGAATACTATACAGCAATAAAATGGAATAAACTATTAATCACAAACATAGTGGAGAAGTCACAAAAATAGTTATGCTGATTCTAGGTAATAGAGACATGGCAGGGGGTATCATAATCCCCAACCTGCAACTATACTACAAAGCTACTGTGATAAAAACAGCATGCTACTGGCAAAGAAACAGACTTGAGGACCAGTTGAACAGATTAGAAGATCCACAAACAATGCCAGACACACTCAGCCATCTCATCTT
>NW_004624807.1:3422920-3625809 GCF_000247695.1 Heterocephalus glaber
AAAAATAGTTATGCTGAGTACAAGAAGCCAGCAAAAAAGAAATTACATATTGTATACTTACAAATTTTAGAAAATTCAAGAAAAGGATGTACTAATCTATCAGACAGAAAGTAGATGAGTGTCAGAGAACGAAGGGGCTTCACCATGTGGCACAAGGGAAGTTTGGAGGGTACTGGTTGTTGTGTTCACTGTCTCCCCAACTGCGATCAATTAATGGGCATATTCATTCATGTGTCAGCCCTTATCAAATCACACGCTGAAACCTGTGACAATTATTGTATGTCGATGAGCAACACAATAAAGCTGTTTGAAAAATTGAGTTTTGAGATCCATTTACTCCAGGGTGTCTACAGTAGGTAATAAGGTATTGTGTATTTCAAAATAGCGTACAGGGTAAATTTCAAATCTCACATCACAAAATAAAATATGAGTATATGAGGAGTTGGCCATGTTAATTAGCTTAATCAAGCCATTCTACAGGGTATACATGTATCAGAATATCACATTACACCCTATAAATATATACAATTATGATTTGTCAACTAACAATATTAATTTTTAAATTGTTATCCCTGCCCTTTCTGTGATAAGCATTTTCCTAATGTCTTTTTTCCTCCTTTACTTTTAATTATTCTGCCTCATGAGTCTTGGGTATATGTCTTATTAAACAGCAGATAAGTGGACTTTTTCTTTCTCAAAATTCATCTTTAACAAGAGCATTTAATTTATGTGTTATTCTTATAGATCTAATATAATTCTATCATTTTATCTTGGGCTTTCAAAGTACTATGATTTTTTCTTTGTTCTTTTACACTCCTTTCCTGTCTGACACAGGGCCTTTAATCCCTTTTATTCTGTCTTCTTTAAATAGCCATAAATTTTATTCCCCTTCATAGAGCTGTTACCCTTACTAGAAAAAACAGAAGGCTCTGTGTAGGGAGTTGAGTGTGCATCTTGGCTTACCGCATTGCGTCCTCATTAATGGATTCCAGGCCCTCGGATCTTTAATGCACGTCTGCATTCACCCTCAGTCCTGTCTCATCCTCCACCCATTATACTTTGTTTGATGTGCATTATTTAATTCTCATACCTTCTTTTAAACCTCAGGTAATTATTATATACTTATTTTAACTTGCATAAGTGATAATAATATTGCACTAGATTTCATTCTGTGTACTACATTTCCCCAGGACTGTGTCTGATCCAGTGCTTCTCATGGGACTCCCAACACTTAGAATTATCCAGCTTTTTAATATTTGCCTATATGATGTATAGAAAGTGAAATATCACTGTACTAGTTTTTATTTATCTGTTAGTAATGAGTTTATCGTCTATAAATTATCTCTAATACCTTTTGTTTAATTCCTTCTAGGTTTCAGTCATTTTCTAGTGGATTTGCAGGTGTTTCTTATATAGTTTGGCTATCAATCCCTGGACACATTTCTCATAGCCGATCACCTACTATGCACGCTGTGTTCTTCCTGGAAGAGAAAGTCTTAAAAATTAAATCAATCAGTGTTCAGTTCATAAGTTTTACTTTCAAATTTTTAAAAGTCTTCCACAACTCCTAAGCCATAAAGATGACTTCATTTAGATTCATTGTTTTCCCTTGCACTTGGAAGCCCATCTCTGATGGGAGGTCGTGACTGTGCGTGTTTTAAGTGGTGATCTGGTTTTACTGATCTTTGTAAGTGAGCAGATTTGCTCAGAGCCTCACTTGTCCTTGGGCCTCTGCGCTTGCTCACCATGCTTCCCTGTGCTCTCGGCTTTCAGAGGCCCCTGTTGTTCTATTAGGCTTCATGCCTAGTAATGCGGCCCTGTTTTGGTTGTCAGGCTTGTACAGTGTTTACTATCTTGTAAGGAAAATCTCCTAATTTTCAAAGTTGTCTTAGTGATTTGTGAAACATTCATATAAATATTCCATTAAAGTGATCTAATTCTTTTTAAATGCAGCTAGAAATTTTATTTCAATTGAATTGAATTTGTAAATTAACTTAGAATCAGCTTTCCTATAATATTTTCATGATGTCTCATTTGAGAACATGAAAAATTCCTGCATTTTTTCAAATTTTCCTTAATGTTCTTTAATATAAGTTTATTATCTCCGTAGAGATTTTGTGTACTCAGTGTTAAGTACTTGATTCTTTTATTGTTTTTGTTACACTTGTGAATGGTACTGTAAATATTTTCTAAGCGTACTTTATGAGCTCATGTCTTTATCGAGGGATCTTACTTTATAGTCACCTTAATTGTAATGTTTTGCTTGCTAATTTCCTGTACTTCTACATAGACAATCATTTTGTCTGTTAACAATGACAGTGTTATCCCCTGTATTTCAATTCCTCCTTCCATATAGCATAGGCCAGGACCTTTAGAATAGCAGTCATCCATGAATCCCAGATGCCAAAGGAATATGCTAAAGATTCTCCATTAAATATCATTTTTGCTGCTTACACTTTTGTGAAGTGGATGGAATTCCTCTTTATTTCTAGTTTGCTAGTTTCTATCACACATGTGGGTAACATTCTATGTCGGATGAAATAATTCGCATTTTTAAAACATGATTTTATTGTCTTTAGGTCTGAGACCAAGATAAACCCAAGAAACGCCACCTTGGCCTGTGGATGAATTCCCCTCATGCCCCGCCCCTTATAAAATAGATCTTTTTGTCACTGCTTGTTCTGCCGACTCTGGATTATAGGGTTTGCGGAGATCGCAAAGCCCCTATATGCAGCCACAGCACCCTTAGTGTGGACAGAGACTGAACAGAGGGCTTTTGAGACCCTGAAACAAGCCCTTGTTCAGGCACCAGCTTTGGCCCTCCCAGACACTGGAAAATCTTTCTGATTGGTCACAGCTGAGAAAGACAGAGTGACAAAAGGGGTCCTTTCTCAAACCTTAGGACCCTGGAAAAGACCTGTGGCATATTTATCCAAAAGGCTTGATCCTGTGGCCGCTGGCTGGCCACCCTGCCTCAGAGCCATCAGGGCAACAGCCCTCCTCGTAAAGGAGGCAGACGAGCTAAGCTTGGGTCAGGGGCTCATGATCAGCGTGCCACATGCAGTCTCCTCTGTGCTTCGAGGAGGCTCTGAGCGATAGATGTCAAACGCCAGACGGACTCAGTACCAGGCGCTCCTGATTGACCAGCCCCGGATCAAGTTCACAGAGGCCACTACCTTAAACCCCGTGACCCTGCTGCCTGCCTCAGACCCGACAACACCTCTACATGACTGCCAGAAAACCATCCAGGACATAACCACGACCAGACCTGATCTGCAAGATGTGCCCCTAAAAGACCCTGAGGAAACGTTCTTCATGGATGGAAACAGCTTTGTCGAGCAAGGAGTCAGGTATGCGGGGGCGGCGGTGGTGGATGGCCAGGGAGTGACAAGGTGGGCTGCTGCTCTGGGATCTGGAACTTCAGCCCAATGAGCAGAGCTGATGGCTCTTACTCAGGCCTTAAACTTGGGTGAAGGGAAGGTTGTCAACATCTACACGGATCGTCGGTATGCCTTCGAAACTGTACATGTTCATGGAGAGATACATAAACAACGGGGCCTGCTTACGTCAGGAGGGAAAGACATTAAAGACAAACATGAGATTCTAGCTCTGCTAGAAGCAGTATGGAAGCCTAAATTAGTGGCTATAATACACTGCAAGGGTCATCAGAGGCCCGACACACCAGAGGCCATAGGAAATCAGAAGGCTGATCTAGCTGCTAAATTGGCTGCCAGAAAACCAGTGGGGATGGCCCCCACCCTGCCCCTTAAAGCTTTTCCTGAGCTGCTGGCTACACCACACTATTCATCAGAAAAAGAAAAACAAAACGCCCCGGTGGGGGCTGTACAAGGTAAAAATGGATGGTGGAGCCATCCCGATGGCCGAGTCTGCTTGCCTCAGGCTCTTAGCCGACAGCCAATTCAGCAGATAACACCAGTTTACTCACCTAGGAGGAAAGAAACTCAGACAACTGATAAGTTCCAGGTTCTCAACCCCTAAGCTGGTTGCCATGGTCCAGGATGTTTGCGCCCGGTGCCAGACATGCGCCCAGGTAAATGCCAAGGCAATGCTCGGAGGCAAGGGAACCCGATGCCAAGATGAGCATCCCAGGGAATTTTGGGAATTGGATTATACTGAAGTCCAGCCCAGCCGTGGATATAGGTACCTGTTGGTTTGGGTAGATACTTACTCTGGATGGGTAGAAGCTTTCCCGACTAAAGGAGAGGCAGCTACAATAGTTAGTAAAAAGCTGTTACAGGAACTCATCCCCCGATTTGGCCTCCCTCATGCTCTGGGGTCCGACAGTGGCCTGGCCTTCACAGCTAAGGTATCCTAGTTGGTGGCCAAGGCCCTCAACATTGATTGGAAACTTCATTGTGTCTATCAGCCACAAAGTTCAGGGCGACTGGAAAGGATGATCCATACCTTAAAAGAGACATTAACTAAGTTTGTTTTAAAAACTGAGAAAAACTAGCCAGACCTCCTCCCACTGGCCCTCTTGCAGGCTAGGTGCACTCCTTATATAGAAAAATCAACTCCTTATAAAATCATGTTCGGGAGACCACCTCCCTTAAATTTGCCCAGGGTAAATTTAAAAAATGTATCAAAATATAAAAATCATACTTTGTTAAATTCTTTAAAGGCCTTCCAGGTAATCCAACAGGAGCTGCAAAATCGAGTTCGGGAGGCCAGGCCGGCCCCTCAACCTAAAAGCAGCTCCTGAAGACACCCCGGAGGACAAACGGAGGATCGTCAGTCAGCCAGGAGACAAAAAGCCAAGACTCCGAAAGGACAAATGTTGTTTGCTACATGGACCCGTAATTCAACATTTGTTATGATTATTACTTTTAAGTCATCATTTTCTGAAACATTGACAATATTAACCCCAAAACAATTAGACTTTGTTGGTAATGTTCGGATTCAGCTGACACAATCACTTAATCTGCCTGAGTTTTGTTTAGTCATAATTGTGGTTGTGCATTTGTCATCATGTTGCTACATACTAAAGGTCATAAGCAGGCATGTGTCCAAGCAGATAGACAATGTAAAGACAATGTAAAGATCCTGTTATTAAGCCAGATATATAAACCATTGCCTAAAAAATACGACAGAGATGATGAATCAAAGGCTTGATTCTGTACGAAAAAATCCAGTGGGGAATGTGAGGCCAAGATAAACCCAAGAAACGCCATCTTGGCCTGTAGATGAACTCCCCTCATGCCCCTCCCCTTAGAAAAGAGATGTTTTTGTCACTGCTTGTTCTGCTTCTGCAAACTTGCTTCATCGCTTCTCGGAAAGAGATAGTGCCTGGTGCCTCCCTTTACTATAAAGTGCCCCAACCTGACAAGACAGCAAGATAGCTGAGTTGTGAAAAATACTTTTGCAACTAGTCAAAAACAAGTTAACCTACCCTTGAACTTCTCTTCTTAAAATAACACCTATAAAAGCTATGCTGCTATAACACCCTATATAAACTGTGCTGTTCCTGGACTCAGGGCTTCCCTTCGTTTAGGGAGTGGAGTCCATGTGCGTGAATGAACTTTCAGTTTAACTTTGTCGTTGGTCCCAGTGTTTGGTGATTTATCGGCTCGCTTGGCACAACATTAGGCATCTTTAATTGCTGATAGAATATTGCTATCGATATAGTTGTGATTTCTCTGCATGTAATCTGATTTTTCCTTTCATTGATTGTAAGAGTTTTGCATGGTTACTCTAAGTTCTCCTACGATGTGCCTAAGTGTTGAATTTTTTTTTCTGGTACTGGGAATTGAACCCAGGTCCTTTGCACTGAGGTTCATTATCAGCCCTTTTGATCATTTATTTTGAGTCAGGGACAGGTGTTGCTAAGTCACTGAATTTCTCAGGCTGGTCTTGAACTTGCAGGACTTCTGCCTCAGTTCCCCAAAGTGCTGAGACCATGGGCACTGGAATCTTAACCCATCTAATATGGATTCCAAATTATTCCTCAGTCTGCAGACTCCCACTTTCTCCAGGCCTGGACGTGTCATTCTGATCACTACATCTCTATTAGTATTTTTTCTCTAGAACCTTCTCTCTCAGATGTTGAGTTGTCTCAATTATCCTCCTTATATCTCACAATCATATTTTTAATCTCGTCTCTCTGTGAATCACTGTGCCAATTTCTTGAGCTGTATCCTCAAGCTCATTAATTCAACATCGTTTTAATGCAAAAAGATTAACTCCTGTGCCAACCATGCTCTGTCCAGCACTGAGCCCACCGTCGCATGCCTGGCTCAGATACAGGAGGCTCATCTGCGCAGGTGCTCTGGACCTGCAGAATCTGGAAAAGATTTTAGGGAGGACTGAGAATCATTTGAAGGAGCAACACAGTGACAGATCTTGGCGTTAAACAAATGTCACGTTTTCTCCAATTTTTAACAAGTAGGACACAAATGACTCCTTAAAATGTACTTGGGGGACAACTTAGCTTTGAGAATTTGTAAGCCTCCTTTGAAAATCCATCAAAAATGTCCCCATTAAAAAAAAGCGTTTGGGCTGCAGCGTGACTGGTGCTGTGTGGTGAGGCTCCTTCTCTTCCGGTGATTCCAGCCCCTCCCAATCCGGCACCATGGAGCTTTCTCTGAGGCCAAGACACCCAGCACGGAGTGACAGAGCAGCTGTTAGCGTGGTTGACAACATGTTAATGCAGCTAGCCTCGCCAAGGTGGGAGAGATGAAGGAAATCGGGAATTACACTTTTGAAGATGCTGGGAAAAGATGTGGAACTTGGAAGATAATTCTTTAAAATATGCAGGAAAGGAATAAAATGGAAGTTGTTTTTCTTAGAGAACATATGTCAGATTTATTTGATCAAGAATTTGAAGATTATTAAGTTATTGAATCAGAAGACAATACTGATGAAGAACTGTTGCTTAATGAATCAGGAAGTGATAGTGAACCTGAAGATGATTTTTCAGAATTATCAGACGATGAGTTTCATTCAGAGGATGAAGCTTCACATCATTCAGAGAATTTGTTGAGGTTAATTTGGAAAAGCTAATGCCTACTCTTTCTAAGTTTCTGTGCACCAATACACCTAGTGTAAATTTGTCATTTAGTCATGATACAGAGCCAGATAGTTTATATTACTTTGAATATTTCTGGAATTCTAAAATAATGTAGTTGATTACAATAGAAACTAACATGCAGATCAAAGCCTTCCAGAATTTTAGAGAAATTTTTACACTTGGACTCAAAACCAACAGGTAACGCAGAATTGTTTTTTGCTTTACATAGTCTACAAGGAATTATATGTAAACCAATATGTGAGTGGTATTGGTCTAAGAAAGATTGCACTGAAACACCTTTTTCAGTAAAGTAATGTTACAAATGTTTACTGTATTAAAACATTATATTCATTTTGTAGATAATTCTACTTTCAATGGTACTCAAATCTTTTTAAGTTATGGCCAGTTGTTGAACATCTCAATAAAAAGCTTTCTACTGCAAAAAAAAAGTGAGCATTTCATTTTTTCTTTATTATCATTTAAAATTTCAACAGAGATTCAACAGGTCTCATGGTTTATGCAGGGCCCTAAGTGATGTCTGCTTTTAGTAGGTTCTTCTGACCTAAACGCCAATGTGGGCCAGTGCCACTGCCATCTGGTTCTTTTGTGCAAACTCACTGTAAGTCCCCATGCGACTTGTGTGAAGTGGGTATCTGGTCACAAGAACCAGCGAGAGGATGAATCCTGGAGAAAATTATACATTTCCCTCAAAATGATAGAAAAATCAGAAAACATGAGTTCTTTGCCAGCTATTTATCTGTAACAAAAACTTATGCAAAGTGAGCTTTATATTGATTCAATAAATAATTATTTGTCAGAAAGAACTGAAGACTAAGACTTGTAAGATAGCTGGTTAAAAGTCCTCCCACTTTCAAAAGTAAAATCAATATGAAAGCTATTTACAAGGATGCAACCAAGTCGATCATTCAGAAAATTATGCAAATACAATACCGACTTATCAAAAATTCAAAATTCAGTTGGAATGGGTAGAAACGCAACTATAAATTTTGAACAGAAGTAATAAATGGCGGTGCAGAGGCTCTCCTCGCTCCTACAACACTAGCAGGGTTGTCCTGAGTGGGACGGTCAGAGGATAAGGACAAAGGAATGGGTGAGCGGTCAGGGAGGGCACATCAGATACCCCAAATGCCTGAGTCTTAGGAGCTGTTTGAGCTAATGGGAAATGGCAAAGAAGAGCAGTTGGGGAAAACCATAATAAAGCAGTTCCATGTGGTAGGGGCAAGGCGGAAGAAGCTTGCATCGACAATCAAGTAGTTATGAGTATAGACTGAGTTGGAGAAACCTCCTCATTTGCACCTTGCGCAGTGCTCCAAGCACCCCCGGCACTGTGGAATAGCCGTGGGGGCTCTGTGATGCCCACAGGGCTGTTCCTATCTCCTCCCCTTCCCTCCCCTCACACCAGTCTGGTTTTTGTAGGGCTTCCTCTGAGGACTCGTAGTACCTGCCTCTACCTGTCTTATAGGGTGTGTAGATGGAGTGGTAATTTATTCATCCCTTTACCTCTTTCACTAGACTATGAGATTTGGGAGGACTGGGAAATGCATCTTTCATCTTTTGATCCCCAGTACCTGACCCAGTGCCCAGTACATAGAAGATAAAGCTGAATGAATGAAGAGATACAAATGCCTGGCCAGAGAAGTGAATGGTCAGATGTTTAGGGCACACACACACAGAGGAAATAGCCATGCTTCCAGAGCCCCTCTGTGATCCTCCGATGCTGAAGGTAGGCCAGGTCTTCCTGCGCTGCTGAATGTAATTCTAGGAGATGCTGCCTTCTGCTTCCATTTCCTGTCTTCAGCTGTCAACAGTTTCAGCTCATCATGTCTCAAACTATCACACTTAATACCAGTCATGTGATTTGGAACATTGTCTGAGATTCTGCCGCCACCCTGGAGTCTGTCTCCACCCTTCCAGCCTCTCCTCCTTGGGCGGTGTTCAGCATTTTCCCTCTGCTAAGATGAAGGCAGCAGTAATTTGCTTTCTTGCTGTGTTTACTTTCTGTCTTTGCTCAATATCTATTTGTCACTTTTACTGCATTTCTCTCTCTTTGAATTCGTCTGTGGGTGAGGCCTGTCCTTAGCATCCACTTTCAGGAAAGAGAATAGCATGCCTGGCGGAACCAGGAATTTATGTCCCTGGTTTTGAACCTAGCTACGTGGGAAATGGAACATTCACATATCCATTACAGACCACAGAAACTTAAGCCTATATAGTGAGTTGACATTCTTCAAAGTATTTCCAAAAGCATTATTTCTTTCAAGACTCAGAAGGGCAGTGAAGAGCAGGTATCATGATCTTCTAACTGAACATGAGGGGTTTGGCAAAAGCACTGGAAATCTAGTTTGTATTTAAGCGATTCCTATCTGCTGGGGTGACTTTGGCCAAGAGCCTCCTTTTCTCCATGTCTTAAATACTGATAAACAATACCTACAATATGGCTACATTTTAGGTTAGAAGAAATACACATAATGATGTCTATCTAGCCATCGTGCCTGTTTATGAGAAGTTTCACATAAGGCAGTACAGATCGGAAGAATTGTTGAGGTCATGAGTCATTATAAAATCAAAAGAAATCAGGATTATTGCTGAAGTGTCACTATTGCCTATGACATAATGTATCATTGAATTTCAAGGAGGGAGACAATTCTTGATGATCATACCTCAAGTCTTCAACCTGGGAGAAATCATGGCGCCTATACCAGGACTGGTGAAGGATCCTGAGGCACAGGTTCATGTCAGGGGACAGGGGTACAAATACACACACACACACACACACACACACACAGCTGTCCTATTTTGAGGTGTAGGAGTGGGGTTTCCTCCCCCAAGAAAGCCAGTGGATTCAGTTGTGTTCCAGATCGTTGACTTGTGGAATATAGGTGGCTGCCTCAACCCAGAGAAATGGCAGCATAAGACCTCTGCACAGACGTGACCCATTCGGTTGGTTGCTGTGCAGCCAGTGCTGAGATCCACTAGGGGGTGGCAAGGAAATTTACATTTCTTTCTCTTGTTTTCCTCTCGAGTTCCCATGGTTTCTCACTCATGGCTCCAGGACCTGGGCAATTTTCTGATTCACTGAATGAATCCATTCTCCTAACAGCACTTCAGCTTACCATCTGAGTTTCTCTCTGGCAAATACCTCAGTGGTTACTGTCTGGGAGCTTTCTCTCACCCTGCATTAGTAATTTCGTCACCAAAGCTAGCTGTTCTTTGAAAACCTTCGCATCATGAGTTGCCACTGGACGGAGACAGCAGTGAGGAGCGAGCTGTGGCCCTGTACGTGGATCGCAAGAAGACAGTGACCTCAGAATGTGCCGCTGAGATTAAAGACAGTCCTGAGCAAACAAGGTGGAATATATATATATATATATATTGATTCAAAAGTAATTAGATGGAAAGAACTTAGCCCCAAATCCAATTGCTTTCAGTAGGATAGTGATAGAACTGGCTTTGTTGATAAAAGCCAGCACATTTCCCTCCCTAATTACATCAGATTGACCCTCTCTTCTGATTAAATGCTTATAATTTTTCTCCCAGCATGTAATTTTTTAATTATAATATGTTTGAAGAACATCAAAATTATTTGGCTGTTTGCAGCATGATTGTTGACAGTTGAGTCAGTTCGTTTCTTCTCTGATGTGCAGGCATCCAGTAGGTGCCTGAGAAATGATAATTGACAATAGCAGCAGAGAGATCCCTGCAGTGGGTGAGGGGCTCTTGGCACCACAAGGGGTGAAGGCTCTGGATCTGCTGTCCAGAATGCTTGCTTCCCACACACGGGGGATGGGAGGCAGGGAGAAGAAAGGCCCTGCATTGTTTACCCATGATCTTCTTCTCCGTTGAGAAATCTCTGCTCAAATGGCTACAATTAGTGGCACCTTCAATTGGTTTTCTTGTGTTTGAGAACTGGCTATGGCAATATTGGAAGAGGGTGATTCTGGTTAGGAAATGTTTACTTGTCATACTTGAAATAATCTTAACCAAATAAAAGATTTTCTGGACCAAAACCAAACGAGCAAACAAAAAAATAAACACCCAGATTTCTGTGGAAATGGAAAGAGAAGGTCAGAAGAGAAAATGGAGATTTAAGAAAAGAGTTCCTACCAGAAATGTACATCTCTGAATTGCAGAGTCATGTAGAAAAATGGTTGACCTCAAAAGAAATATTCAAAAAAAAAAAAAAGAAATATTCACAAATTTTGCTCACAGCTTACCAGGTGCATAAAGCTGAGCACTGTGCTTAGCCTCCCTAAGCCTCAATTAGCTCACGACTGATAGTGATGATAACACACCTACCATACGCGTGGGGGTGCTCAGGAGAAGTCAGGGTCACACATCACGCTAGGAGAGCGCATGGTGACAGTTACCACCCGCTGTTTTGTCAGGAAGCTTCCAAATCAGTATTGGCATCTAGGGGCAGCTCTTTTCAGAAAAGTACAATCGTTCAAGTTCCAGCGGTCTAGACCTCATGGAGTCTGTCCTTTCTGGCAGCTGGTGGCGGGGCGAGATGCGCTCTGGGAGACTTCATCTTGCGGGGCTGTCGGTCTGTACCTCCAAAGTCCCAGCCCTCTGGCTGTTTCCTGCTTGTTGGATCTGTGTGCTTTTTGTTTGTGTTTTTTGTTTTTCCTGGAGTCAGGCATGTGACCCTCAGACCTGAAAAGGATACTGAATTGCCAATTCAATTTACCTAAAACTGGTGGAGCCTGAAAGCCTGGCCTACACTGACATTCAGCTAATCTAATACAAATTGATTTTGGTTTTAAATTCAAGCAAGTCAAGAAATTGCTGTGGGCTTTTTTGTTGTTTTTTTTGTTTGTTTTTAATACACAAAGGACCCTGCTATGGTGCATGGCAAAGCACTGGGCCTGGGCTTTGAGCCCTGTGGCTGCAGCCCTATTGCGCTCCCTGGAGATGGGCTGCTTCCCTCCACCTTCCAAATGCTGACCTCAGCTGAGATGGGAGCCCCATTCCTTCATGCTGCGATTCCTCTTTCGGTCGCCCTGGTGCCAGGTCCGCTCTGCCCTCGAAGCTGAAGTGTGACCATTCTGCTTCCAGATCACCACACGCTGCTGTTCCTGTAGTCTCTGCCCCAGCGAGCTGTGATCCAGTCCCGCTCCCGAATGACTGCCCTGCTCGGGCAGCGGTTTCCACGATCAGAGGCCGAGGCCCTGAATTCTGTGCCAGGCTCAGTGCCCTGCAACTTCCCTCAAGCTGACCACCTGCTACTTTTTCTTGCGTCGATTTTCTGGACACCTTGATTTGGGCACTCCTCATTGGTACGTAATCCATGTCAGCTTCACAAACGCCCACCTCTTGCCTGGACCAGCTGTGGTTATCTACAGAGAATCATCCAAAACCATCTTTACCGTCCTGTCTGGAAAATAACTTCAATTTCTGGATGTGAAGGAATGGACAGGAGTCTCATGTGACCATCTGGGGAGACAGGGCAAGAAATATCACCATGTCACGTGTTTGTAACATGCTTGGAGTGATGCTCTCTTTTGGGAATGTGCCCGAATGCAGCCCAATCACACTTTCGTGAGAGTTGCAAGAATTAAATGAGATGATGAGGTGTGATGATGACTTAACACATGGTGACTGGTATTGTGCTTTTTAAAAGCCCCGAATCAGCAGGATGGGAGCAAGGTGAGGCCACGGGTTGAAGCAGCTCACTGAGGTGGAACCAGGTTGCGGGGAAAGGCACATCGAGCTACAAGTCTCAGTGATAGCACTCTACCTGGAAACTATGGCAACAGATGGTCTGCTTCCGTCTCCCTGTGGAGATCCAAATAAGCAGGCAAGTGGACAGGAAGTCAGTGAGGGAAGATTAGAAGGTCTTGGATCTGCATCAGGGATACGGATTTCAGTCCTGTTTGTGGGACTATGGTTCCTAAGCTCAAATGTGTGGGAAAATTACATGAAGTGCTAATTAAAAGTGGAGTTTTTTCTGTCATCACACAGTTTTTGAATCATTAAGTCTGAAACAGAACCTTTTTTTAAATAAGCCCTTACATGGTTCTGATGTAGGTAGCTTGCAGACCGATCTTGGGAAAACTTGAATGCAGAGAGACGGGCAGACCCAGGACTGGGGAACTTGAGTTATTGAGGAAGTTGATCAGAAGACCAGGCCCGGGACTCCATCTGCAGAACTGCAAGGCTAGGACAATGAGTCTTCAGGAAACAGGTCAAATCCCCCATCCTTCCCACTACGCGGGATCATGCCACTTTAGAGAGCCAGAGTAAGCTTTAAAAAGGCATCAAATGCACATAAACTTTTTTCTAAAATCAAGAAGGATAATGAGCCTTTTGCCTGAAGTTGGCTGCCCTTTGGGATAAGCATTCACACATTCATCTGTGTGTCACGTCGAGACTCTGCTCTGCTGAATCTAAGAACTACACCTACCTAAAATTCCTCTTAAAAACTTGATATATACAGAGTCTTATTCGTCTTTCTTATTTGCATCTCTAAATTAACTTTCTCTCCTAAATTCCTATTCTCCCAAGGATCAAGAAAGAAAATGAGACTCGCTTTTTCTGTCTGCATGCCACGGGCAGAAATCCAAAGAAGCTTGTGGGGTGAACTTTCCTCATGTGCTAACTGGTGGAGAGGCTGCAGTCACCTAACCTTTCACTCACCGGCAAACCAAGGCCTGAAGCTTGCACGTAATTACTACCAGGGGCCAGAGACAGCTCTGAACCCTGACTGCCAGCATGGGGTTCTTCCCTTGTGTCCCTCACTGCTGACTTGAGTGTCCTGGTTTGGAAATGGAAAGCAGAGAGTTATAGGAAGGACCCAAAGTGCCAGGTGAGTGGATAACTTGGCTCCAAAGGCATGAGGGAAGGCCTCACCACTCAAGGTCAACTCTAGCAATGGCTGCTACAAAGCGCCCAGTTCTTCCACTGGCATTTCATTCCTTAGGAAATTTATTTTTAAAAGAAACTAGTAATAATTCTCCTGAGCATTTCCTCAAACCTTTTGTTGTTGTTGTTGTTGTTGTTGTTGTTGTTTTGGGGTTTTTTGGGGGGTTTTTTTTGCAGTACTGGGGATTGAATCCAGGTCCTTATACATGATAGGCAGAGCCTTTTCACTGAGCTACAGCCTGGCCCAATACCACCAGCTTTAGCAGGGGAACTACTTTTTTCCCCTGAGCTTAGGAGCTCCCATGCTAAAACATTTATAGAAATGGTACTGCACCGTCAGGATGTTAAAAATAATTTGTAAGAGTGGAAAATACTGGAAAGCAGCCTACACGCCTATCATCCTCAATTACAGTGATTCTACACAGCAAAATGACAAGGAAGCTGTTAAAAAGAAGAGACAGACCTATACGTTCTGATATGGAAACACACACAGACACATCACGAAACGAAAAATCCAACTAGCAGGGGAACATCTATGGTATAGTCAGTTCTAAATGTGCTTAAAATGTACATTTATATGCTTGTATCTACACAAACTAGTTTGGGAAAGATGTGTAACTTCTGGCCCGGAAATTGGGACTTAAAGTTTCCAGATGCGTATACAATTTGATTGTATTCTTTTCTGTAGTATTCCCCACACACACAATGAGCATGTGTTGATCAATGAACAAAAGCTAGTTTGAAATGTCTGAACATTGCTTAATTCGGGCAACACTGGTCTTTATTAACGTCTTGGCAGAAACAGTATTGCTTATTGCTTACTTCAGCAGTGGCGATCACCTCAGGAGAGGACGACAGACACAGGGATACGGACCCGAGGATGAGCAGGAAGAACCCATTGGTGGTGATGCTGGGGACCAGTGAGTTAGAAAGATGCGGCAAGTCCCTGACCTATTCGAGGCACTGATGTTGACAGAGAAATGCCACTTGGTGGGGAGAAAGTCGGACAGGCTGGCTAAGAGGAAAGACTCCTTTTCCATCCTTGTCCTACGTCTTCTTAGGGATGTAGTCTAAATGGCTCCCAGCAGGGCAACTATTTCAGAGTCAGCTACTGCACTGTTTTCTGTTATTTGGGTTGGAAGGAAGATGATGAAATCAGCTAGATTGCTGCCCAGTGCTGCACTCCAGAGTCTGGGCAGGAGGCACAGCACTTACAGTGCCCGGCGCTGGAGTCAGAAAGCCTGGGTCCAGGTTCCAGCTCTGTCAATTAATAACCAGTAACCTGTGTACAATGGAGGAATCGGATTCGATTTTCTCTAAATTCCCTTCAAACGCCAAGCCCTGTTAGAATTCAAACACAGGCATGAAAACCTCTGAGGGCTTCCAGGGCTCCTATTTCCAAAGCCTCTGGCTTAAACAGACTCCAGGAATACAATGTCTACACCACTATGCCCCATACCCTGTGCCGTGATCTAATTCACTCCTGTGCACAGGGGCCGGGTGCTGGGTTTGAGCCTGTGACCCTGTCATGCTCCCAGTGAAAGATGAGTCCTCAGCTCCCGAGCCAGACCCCTGTGGAGGCGCGTGGTGCAGGGCCACTCACACTCAATAAGAACACAAGGGCACAGTGCAGCAGTCACAGCTGACGAGCCTGCACCCACACTGGATTCTCAGTTTCCACTGGGAATGCAATTTAGGTGGCCTTGGCCAGAATGTCTCTCAGTGACAAATCACCCTTGCCTTCTGTTGTTCCTGAACTGAGGTGTCCTCACCCCCTGCCTGGTCTACAGGGAAGGTGAGGGTGGCCGGAAGTGATGGGGGTGGGGCTCACAGGTCAGATGTGAAGGCGCTTTAGATCAAGCCCAGACCAAAGTGAAAGCATAAACACACGGCTGCCTGGAGCCTTCTGCATCCTGTTCACCCACATCCAGCAGCTTGCTAGGCTCTCCCCTGGGTGGTCCTGCTGCCTGCCGCCCGCAGTTTGGCAAGTGTCAAAGGGCTGTCACATGTAAATACAGTGTCCCAGCCAGCAGAGGCCGTGCACACTAGAGAGGCCTGGGAGCTCCTGGCTCGGGTTTCTTTCCTTTGCTCACTCAGGCAAACCTCTTCTGGGCAGAGCAACTTGTTCCTCTCAGCTGTCATCTTGGGAGCCCAAACTCCTGAAGTGCCATTGACTTCGCCTCTCCTCATCTTCTGTCGAGTCAGCCACTGCCTCTGTCCATTCCATTCCTAGTTTTTCAAATCTGTCCATGTCTGTCCACCCTGGACTGGTGTAGCCTCGGTGCCAGCTGGCCTCCCTGACCAATCTTGCTCTTGAAACCCACTCTTGCTTTTACAGCCCCAGGATCCCAGGCACTCCATGGACGGAGTGTCGGGTCACCATTATTATTTAATAGTTATCTGCATTATGTTCTTTTCCATTTGCAGTTTTCACTGTAACTCCCTGAAACAGCAATGCCAGTCCCACTTGCGGACAAGGAAACGGGCTCAGAGTGGTTAGGTGAGTCCTGATGCCCACAGCTGAAATCCCCCGAGTGGAAATCTGGGATGGGGGTGGAAGCTAGGAAAGGAGGAGCAGGGTGAAGAGTTTTAATGAGTATTCCGTGATTTGAGGAGATGCTACTTTTTATTTGGAACTGTAATGTGGCACTTTGCCAGAAAGGACGTCAGGATTGTCCGTGTGCAAACCGGGATGCAGGGATCAGCAGAACAGCACGGCAGAGTGTGGTTGGCGATAAATGAGTGGAGGTGCAGAAACCTTTCAGCAGATGAAGGCTCCGCACCTTAAACATGCCTCCTTAAGTAAAGGAAATGGCTGCATTTCCGTTGCACTGCACTACACTAATTTTTACATCGTGCCTGACCAAGCCGGCCTTACCCCCAGGTGCCACCCAGAAGCTGAGAGGAGATGTGCTCATGATTGCAGACGTGTGGCTGAAGGTGCAAAGCTGCTCAGCCCTGTAGGAGTGAGGTTTATTTTCAGTACCATCCTTGTTCTCAGAAGCCTTTGCCTCCTGTTGCAGACTCATCTACCTTGCACGTGGTGGATGAGAGAGGAAGGAAGAAGCCCTTCCTCTGGGTGAATCTGTGATTCCGGCGAAGCTCCCTGCCTGCCCTCTCCGGCTATCTTGCGTGTACTCCTCTCTGTCACTCATTAGCTGAAAACCAGTGAGCAAGCACCAGGCACAGTGGAAGGCACCACCTAGGGATGTGTGAAGAACGGTCCGTTTCCTGAAGAGCTCCACCTGTCTAAGAAAACTGTGTCGAATAGTCGCAATGCAGTGATAAGCACCACAGTGTTAGGATTTTCCATGTGGACACAGAGGGGAGATCATTTAGCTGTGCATGAGGGGGCTGGGACTCTGGGGCGGGTGCCTCACAGCCGGGTCTGAAGCAATGGAGGCTAGAGGACTGCAGCAGGGATGCTACTGCCGGAGAAGTGACGGTTAAGACAGCGGACATGCTGGAGAGCAGCAGAGTTAGGTGCATCTGACTTATAAACACTTTTGCATATTTAGAACTCTCAGTTTGTTATCTGGGACACAGTAATTACTTACTACCCGTCAGCTGTGCTTATTGTTGACGTGCGGGTCAGATGTGGAGCCAGATGGCTGGAGGCCCTGCAGGTCACGTGGACTGGCCCTTTCTGAGCATGCGGAGATATGCAAGGGCCATCGAACTCACCTTGCACAAGTTCCTTGGCTTGGACAGTTTCGTGATGACATTTGTTTATTTCGATACTTTTAATACTTTTGAACTTTAATCATTGATGTGTCCCTCTAAACTGTACAACCAAATCCCCTGTAATGCTCCTCTCAGGGACAGCTGTTTTCTCCCAGTGACTTCCTATGTATTTAGCCAGGAGCAAATACTGTGTCCTGGGACCCATTTCCCAGAGGACTCCCCTTTCCTTTTTCCTCTGGACTCCCTCCCAGAAGAGGCCCCGAGAAGCCTTGCAGTCCCAGGTCCCTGTCTCTTCTGGACGTGTCTAGGCACTCAAAGGAGCCGGTCGCATCAGAGACAAACATCCTAGAAACACACAGTGGGTATTCTGCAGTAAACGCCGCATCCATGTTGACCCTACAGGGCCATCTGGAGTTTTCTTTCAACTGAAACGGAGACAGGTTCTTCCAGGCATCACCAGATACTGACTTTCCCAAAGCCAAACTGGGGGAGAAACCAGACGCAACATGACCAAGACGTGCTCCTTGCAGGGCAGCTGACTCTGCTCGAGGAAGGGGTGAGGACATCTGGGAGCACCTGCCACACCTGACCAGTAGCTGCCTGGCCACAAGACCCAGGCCTCACCACACACAGGATCGGGGGAAGCAAAGCCTAAGAAATCCCAGGAAGCTTTGGACTGCAGTTCACTTCTCCTGGCCTCTGCTGCCGCACTGCCTCTCACTCCCTGCTGCCCTGTGTGCCTGCAGTCCCCTCAGCCATCCTCCGAGGAGCAGCTCTTTGCTGTAGAGTCTGCTGCTCGCCCCAGTGCAGGGGAGCCGAGCTCTCCAGTGGGCAGGCGTCCGCAGGGCAGGCCCAAGACAGTCAGAGAAGTCGCCCCCACTTGCATTTTCTGCAGAGCTGCTCAGGGTGGTAGGACAGGGAGGTGGGAAGCAAAGGCGAACAAAGAGTTTGAGCAGCAGCAGAGGTGGATCAGAGGGAAGAGAATGTAAAGGCAGGAAGGAGGATCACATCGAGGCAGTGCACCTCGGAGGAGTGCGACTCATGCACGAAGTGGGAGCTCAGGCCACGCTGCACCTGGCCGGATCCTTACCTCTCCCTCCTTGAAATGCCTTTAATTTTTATGACCTATCAACTCGGTAGCCCACTTAGCACGTACAGCTATGTGTTCCTCCAATTGCTCTTCAGATGTTTTTAGAAGCCAGAATTTTTCTCATTATAAAACAATTTCACTGGAGAAAATTTGGAAAATAGAGAGAGGCAGTAAAATGTAAAAGTCACCCATAAACCTACCACATGGAAGGAACTGCAGATTGGTATTAAGTACCTTTACCCTTTATCCACCTCGAGATGAGTGTTTCCCCCTATAAAACTGAAATAAAGGCTGGGTATGTGGCACATGTCTGTAATCCCAGCACTCAAGAGGCTGAGGCAGGAGGATCATATCAAATTCAAGGCCAGCCTGGGCTAGATAGTGAGTTCAAGGCCAGCCTGATCTACCTAATGGGATTCTGTCAAAATAAATAAATAAATAAATAAATAAAATATACTGCATATAATTTTGCATCTTATTTTTGTCACTTAGCAGAGTATAATGGGGACAACCTTCCATCACTGAAAATTTCTTAAAAATGATTGTCATGCTGCATAGGACTCCACCATGCAGATATTCAAGTCTCCATTTAAGTCTGCATTTCCTAGTGGTAATTTGATGGCATGTTAATAAGGGATTTATGAATGGAGTAAACTGAGGGGTTTTTTTTCCTTCTGGATTCTGTCTCAGAAGAGACCCAACATGGATTTTTCTGTCTTCAAAATGGGGCTACAGCAAGGGGTAATCTCCAAATAGATTGACATTCAATCTATTTTTAAATAAACTTCTCATGGGACTCATTTTCTATAAAAGTTTGGGAAATGCTGGTTTAACCTTTTTCTCAACATAAGGCATTTAGATTGTTCCCAGTTTTTCTCACTATTATAAATAATATTTTGATAAAGATCTTTGTACATAAAGTTCAGGCTGCCGTTTTCATTATTTCTTTAGGGCACATTCCTGGAAATAGAATTTTAAGGTTTTAAGGTCAGAGCGAATGATTTCTTTACAATTTTATTATTTTTAAAAGCATAATGTTCACATCCTCATTCTCTCTCTGTCTCTTTCTTTCTCTCTCTCTCTTGCTTCCGAGTTCCACGATATGCGTGGTTTGCGTCTCCCTGGTATCTATCTATCCTCTTGTGCCCTTTACTTAGAAAGTCCTTAGCAAATGTTTGATGATGATGAGAACCAAGATAAAAAGGGAGAAATACCACCGAGAGAGAGGGTTGGTTCTGAGTAGAAAGGATTTGCACATTTCAGTAGAAAGTGGAGTGTAAATCGGTCTTCCATTTGGAGTATTTTGCACCTGTCAGCCTGAGCTCACAGTTGTGCCTCTTACCTTCCACGCTGACCTTCACTGGGTTCTAGGGCTGGTGATACCTCTCACTCAGGGCGACTGGCCAGGCACAGTGTCAGAAAGCATGCGCAGGGCTTCTGGAACGCGCGTGCTGGTCCACAGACCCTGATGTTAAATGGCTTTTGGAGTATGATTTCTAGCTGAAGTGTGGTGTCCACAGGGAAGGTGGCCACTTCTTCAATGGGCTGAGAGCGTCTGGGAGTTGTACGGGATCTGAGTGAGTAGGTGCTGATGTACACAAAGGCTGCAGAAGAGGAGCCCTCTGGCTGCTGGGCATGCAAGGGGTGGCTCCACTAGAGGAAAGAGCCAGGGAAGGGGGAAGTCAGCCCAGGGAGCCAGGGGTGGTGTCAAAGGCAAACACTCAAATCTGCGTTGGCATATTTTCCCTCAGCACCCCTCTCCTGTGGGAAAACTCCATTCCACAGATAACTGGCCATCTCCCCCGACACGATGTGGTGACCATCAGCCTGGCTCCTACCTGTCCGTTCCCCACCACTGCCCAGATACAGCTGGCCTCCCCTGCAGTGATGCTGACCAGAGCAACCCTGAGGTCTGGTGCCTCCTTGGACCTTCTTTCATCTCTCTTTCTTAAAGAAGGATTCATCCCCATGTTGCTGGGGCCATTTGTATGGATTTCCTGTGTTCACCCAACCTAGAATCAAAAACTTGGCCATTTGTTTTCATCTGCAAAGCCTGAAAAGTCCTGCAACTTGACAATCAGAAGTGAACCCAGAGCACTAGGGGCAGACGGGGCAGGCCACATCCTGGCCCTCTTCTGCCGTCACTCTCGGAGCTGCTGAGAGTCAGCAAGTATTAAAAACCCTCAGATCTATTTAGAGGGAAGGCCAATTTACTGTGATTAAATGCAAGGTAGCGTTCAATTAGCACAAGATAAACATGACATATCACCCCACTATGGTAATTTTTAAATCAAAAGTTAGAGCACATGTAGGCTGCTGTGATAATAATTTACTAATTTAATGATGATGTCGCTTTTTAAGATCCTGCCATTCTCTAAGAGTGTCTACGAAGGACACCCCTAATGTTAATTAGAGTTCGCTTCATTAAGAAGTTAACCAAAGGACCGCAGCTTCTGAAATTATTTGGGAGCCTGTAAGGGATAAGAGTTGGTGGGAGTAAATTACCACGAGCATCTCTCCATTCAGCTAATGAAGGGTGTGATGTATAAATCATTAGCAAGAGCCATATGGCGACAGTCAGTAAAGGAAAGGGAAATTCAGAGTCTCTGTATGGGAGCAGGGCAGATGGCTGCGAACAATGTGAGAAGCACATGCCTCTTCATACGTGTGCCCTTGTGGCAGTGAAGGTGCACTCAGCCCTGTGAACTCCAGGGCAGTGCTGCCTGGCACGCAGCTGTTGCTTACACCTCTGGGCTCTGCCTGACAGAGTCAGAATCACCTCCAGCCAGGTGTTAAAGCTGTGGCAGACAGTAAGTGCTTAGGAACTGGTGATAAATTCAGGGACCTGCACTCCAAACGGAGGGATGGAGCTCAGCATCAGCCCAGTTCTTCCATCCCTAGTAGCTGGCTCCTTGGAAGCCATCTCCACTGCTCTACAATGTTCCAAATGGACTCCAGGTTCCAGAGGCCAGGAGCCCCTGACACTCGGGGACAGACACTCTCAAAGGTCATGCTCACTGGGACAAACAGGATCTTTTAAAAATACTGCACTCATTTCTGGCTTCCTCTCCCAGATGGTTAATCTGGAGGTATGAGCTGAGCACTGAGATTTTAAAAAGTTCCCTCTTTCCTAGGCAATTCTGACATGCAGTAAAATGTGACCTTCACTAGCCCATGGGCTGCTGGCAGGACTGCTGACCGCAGAGAGATGGAGTAGAAGGGGCACAGCCTTTAGAATCAGCAGTCCTGTGTTGGAATCCCACTGCCACTACTTACTTCACAGCATTATCATCTCTGTAAGGAGAATTAAATGAAATAACCTGTCCAGAGCTTAGCCTGGAACATAGTAAGTAGAAGCATCACTTTCTAGCAAATAGGAAATATCTAGTAAAAAAAAAAAAAAAAAAGAACAAGAGAATTGTGAGCCCTTTGGGATCTAGTTCTTGTTAGAAGTTGCTAAAGAAGCTATGAAAAATTCGAGCCAGGCCTGGTGGTGCACGCCTGCAATCCCAGAACTCGGGAGGCTGAGGCAGGAGGATCAATGGGAATCTGAGATCAGCCTAGGCTACATAGTGAGACCCTGTCTCAAAAAACAAACCAAAAAACCTACTATGAACAATTTGTGCAGGGCACCACTGGACCCCAGGGTTTCATCTGTGTCTACTGTCAACCAGGCACTGTTCTAGCCACTTCACAAACACAACTCCAGTAGTTGGCTACAGTGTCAGTAAGGATCCTCTGGCAAATCCCACTCACCCAAAGCACATGCTCTTCCTGTCAGGAGAATGCCTGCCTACTTTCTAAGAGGTCAGCACATGATCTGACGAAAGAAAAGATCGTACTCAGCAGAGAGCTGATTCCAAGTTTCAGATCGGCACTGCCAAGCTGACAGAGGGTGGGTGAACTTCTTAACCAGTGCTGTAAAACCTGTTTCCTCATTATATGGGATAAGGACAGCTACCTGACTGAGTGTAAAGATGACATGAGATAATACATGTAAAAGTGCAGATTCTGGTGCCAGGTACACAGCAAGAACTCAATAAACAGCTTGCTAGATTTGCATTCTCAATAGCCAATGAGGGCAGTGATTTGGGGTCTCTATCGCTGGGGGCCTGGTGGCTGGGGTTCTGTATTCTCAGATGACACAGGAGCATCTATAAAATGTTCCATCCCACTTCCCCGCAAACACCAGGTCTCGTGAGCTCTTGAAGTCACTGGCTCTGTCAGACAGTCAGAGGGCTGTGCACATGCGGGTGCCATGCGGCAGGCCAATGGCCTCTCGGCCTGTTGAGGGGTAGCAAGAGAGAGACGAGCCCAAACCTCTGCTTGCAGCAGCCCCTTCTGCAGAAACAACCACCCTTCAAACAGGGGAAAATCAGTAGACTTTCTCCCCTCCAATCCCTAAATAGCCATGTGAATGTGTTTTGCAATGGGAGGAGCTGTTGGACAAAAGGTCAGACCGATCTGAAGCTAGTCTTTGTACCAGAGATTGCTTTTAAAGACTCAATTCTCCCAAATCTGAGCCCCCGAAGATAAAAAAAATTATATAAATGTACAAATGACTTTATGACTTTGATTACACAACTTCTAAGGAAATATCCATATGAACTGTTGAGGAAGACTAAAGATAGTGTGATAAAGAGGGCTCTTTGAAGTCATGCTTAAAAAAATCTATGTCATGGGATATGAATGTAGCCAAAGCCTTGATAAAAGTCGTGTCATCCTTTTGCTACAGAAGCTGCTGAGGCATGAAAGGGACCACAGGCCTGGAGATCTTTTCTGCCTTTCAAGTCTGGCTTATTAACATGCATTGGAGTCTTCCGGAAGATGGCTCTGGCCAAAGGTTATCGAAAGAAACTTAATTTAATGAGCCCAGAACATGGGGAGAGGAGCCCCGCAAAGCCAACACTGAGAGGAATTTGGGGCAAGGGCATTTCATTTTCTGAAGAGGAGAAACAAAGATAAACTCATTAAAGCAGAAGGCACTGTATTGTTGGTTTAATCCTCGGCGCGGTTCTGTCCCAGTATGGGGGCCACACACTCTCATTTCAGAGACTAAAACTTCACCCTACCCAGATTAGAACCTGAAGATCATAAAGACCTTTGAGGTGGGGAAGAGCTACAGGAAGGCTTGTTTACAGACCGGCAGCAGAGTGAGATGTGACGGCTGACTCTGGCTGGAGTCCAGCAGTCTTCTCTGAGACCACGGCTGTGCTTTCTGCATTGGATTAGCAAGCAATCTGGGCCAGTTACTCCAAGATGGTCGATAAAGGCAAGGAAGAATGCTGCCATCCAGGAGGACAGAGAGAGCTCCTCAGGCAAGTGTATTGGCCGCCTTTCTGCCGCTGGGACAAAATTCCTGACATGCACAATACAGAGGAGAAGAGGTTTAATTAAGCTCATGGCTTCCGAGGTTTCAGTCCATGGTATGCTGACTCCAAGGCAGAAACATGGTGGAAGGATATGATGGAGAAAGGCTGCTCATCTCTCAGGATTCCTGAAACAGAGTAAGAAGGAAAGACACAGAGTCAGAGAAAGAGGGTAGGACCCATTAAAGGTTCGTCCCCTGGGATTTGCTCCACCTGGGCCCCTTCTAATAGGCCTTTCAGCTATGAACTCATCAACAGGTCAATCCAATGAGAGCAGCACCCTTAGGACCCAATCATCTCCTTGGGCCCCACCTCTGAACTGATGCACTGGGGATCAAGTGCTCGGTATATTCCTTTTTAGGGGACAGTTCATCTTTAAACCATACTAGTATGGTTGCAAATATTCTCTAGTCTTAAGAATAAATTGTTCTGAGGCTAGAAGCTTTACAGGTACATGATGAAGAAGTCACAGATGGAGATGTTAAGGTAGATAGAAAAATAACCCAAGTCAGTGACCCAGGCCAGCCAGGAGATCGTAGGGATGTGGAGGGAGCATGTGATCTCTTACCGCGATACCAGCAGGCCCCAGCTTGGGTAAGGGCTGCCTAACTGGAAGAGTGATGTGTTGCCAGAACTGATTGTTCAAATGAAGCTGGGAAGAGGAATTGTTAAGGAAATTATTGTAATTTTAGCACATTGGCAGGTGGATTTTTTTGTTTCTGTGTTTTAACATTTTGTGGCCAAAGAACAAAACAGTGTGAGGGGCATGGAGTCTAAAGCCTGTTGATTCAGAGCACCTGTAGTAGCCCTGATGTCAAAGAGGAAAGTGCCAGTTAGAGGGCAGGGTGAGTTACATCATGTGCACTTGTTTCAGGAAGGGGTGCCCTTCAACTAGGGTTACCATGAAAGGCCACACCTGGTGTGTACGACAACACCAAAGGGCACCATTCGTAATGAAGGCTACCCGAACCTCACTCACGCGGACGGGCCAGGGTAGGGATCTGCAGGGCCACACCCAAGAGCTCTGGCTGTCATGTGCCCATCCTTCATCTCACCAGGTTCCCTGGGGACAGAAAACAAACTCGCTCCAATCGCAATTCGTGGATTCACAAGAATCGCGCATTGTTTCCTGAACTTCCATACAACTCATTCCAGGCAGCTCCTTGGCATTTTCAATAATGCTCAGAATTTCACTACATTTTTGTATAAATCAAGATGATCCACAAAGTTATATTAGCACAGATCCAATGAACTGTACTTCAGACATGACTCACTCTAGTATATTTAAGTATGTATTTTTTTTTAAAAAATGCAAAACTGTAAGTTAGATACGTTCTAGTGGGTTGGTAGGTTTACAAAAGTTGTCCCGTAGGGTTAACTGTTGGGCTGTATATTCTGTACTAGGTCGGTGTAATAATGAAACTCTCTGTGTGCCCTCACTGGGTGCACAGTTCTAGCTCCGAGGACCTGTAGGTTTAAAGCCACTCTGACACCAGCTGCTCGGGAGGTCGCCTGAACTATCCAACTCAGGTAAAGGGTAGAAAGCAAGCATAGAGACTGATGGAAGAAAGCTCTCATAGTGTCCTGAATCCAGAAATGATTCTTTTCTTGGAAGCTCAAAAGTGACAGAAATATATGACTGTAGTAAGCATCTTCAAGGAAAAGAAATATAGGAATGTGTTTGTGAATGCAATGAGCTGTGTTTCAGTTGTTCAGAAAATATGTAACTGGTAATTCCCACAAATATTTAATAATAACCCAGACATATGGAGACAAAGGGAGCTACCTATTTTTAACACAGTATTAAAAATGTATCATAAATATTTGTTGACTAAAACAACATTTCAACCTCCATAATTCTTTAAAGACAGAGCTTCATTTCTGATGACAAACAGGGACATTTCCTGAGGGAGGAGATAAAAAAAGAAAATTGACCTGGCTGGTCTGGTGGCAGTGGCAGAGCTGACAGCTGTCTGGTTGCTGGGATACTAATGTGGACACTGGTCCTCACTCAGATGCAGAGGTCTGTCCTAAAATCGGTCCATTCTGTGCTTCCCAGAAAGCAAGAAAAAAATCTGGGAGACACCTATTTCCCTGGTTCAGGCTGGGGTAGCCTAGACAAAAAAATTGAGTGTTCAAAGTAAGAATATCTCTATCTGACTTGTTCAGTGCTTTACATGGTAAAAAATGAACTGCCACGAAGAAACATTAGATCAGAACAGTGCAAGAGCCTAATAAACATCTTCATGAAAAGTTAAAACGGCTGCCTCATTTGTCTGCAGTGTGAGGCAGGCAGCACTGCGAGCACATGTCTCCCTTCCTTTCCAAATCAGAAGCAATTTGCTGGCTTCAAAATAAAGAAAGGCAAAGAGAGGGGGCCTGTCTGGTCAATGATTTATTCATGGAGCCAAGAAAATTCTTCCCCTCTAAAATGATATTTTTCCTGGGTTCTAACCCTTCAATCTTCCTCTAGCCTGGGAATATATGTTTCTCTCCTCCATGTATTTTTCAGTAGTTTCCATTATTACATGACACACCGTTCACCTCAATCTACAGCGCTGAGATCTCAGCGGGGTTGCCCTTGCTCACAGAGTTTTGCTGCTCTGAAACTCAGAATTGATGCTTTGTCTCGCTTGAAGAACCGAGCGGTTTCTCCTCCCAAGGAAGCCTTCCCCATCACCCCAGCACGAGGCTGAGGGCAGAGCAACTGGAAGCAGTGGCATCTGCAGTTGGCAACAGTTTGTACAGTTTGTACACAAATGACTTTTTGAAAGTATGCAAGGACATGGGCAGGTGGCAGCTGACCTAGGAGATGGCCCATCCCTGGGCAGAGACAAAATCTTAGCCTATGTCCCTGGAGGGCTCCACGGCACCTTAGACTTTAGAATTATTATCCATAAACACATGCAGATTTGGAGAGTGGGAGTATATCATAGAGACAGAGCCAGAGTCCAGGGTGCGTGGATCACAGGGTCAGAGAACTCTGTAGGAACCAAGTGTTGACACCGTAGGAGAGAGTCAAACAGGGCCCAGGTGTGGTGGAGTTTCGCCATTAAACAATGAAACCAGATCAGTCTAACCCACACTGGACTGAGGAATCAGTTTGGGATTGAGCAATGCAGCCACCCACCGACTTCCCTGATGATTCTGAGGGAGAAACAAATGCAGTGGATACTAGTTATTTGCAGAATCATTCCTTTAGGTAGTGTTTGGTTGTTTCTCACTCCCTTGCATAAATCTGCTTAGAAAACACCACAGGCCAGAGCTCGATGCAAGCATCACCTTCCCAGAGGGGCCATTCCTCTCTGTATCCCAGGCGGTGCATCTGTCACACTCAAGGCGACTCTCCGGGCCCACGATTTCTCCTGAGAGGGTGAGAGTTCTTGAAGGAAGGAACAGGGACCACTGGGCTCTGCATCTCGAGGACCTAGCGCAGCATCTGACTTGTATCATGGAAGAAGTACATCGCTGCTGATTCAGATTGTTAGGTGGAATTTCATTCTGATTTCTGCTTCCCACCCTGCCCACCATGCAGCCTAGGCATTTCTTAGAAGACCAGCATTTCTTGTCCTGACCTCCTGGTTTTCCTGACCTTTATGACCACCATTTTTACCTACGACCCCTGCAGTTGTTGCCTGGCCAAGAGTCCCCAGAATTTTCTTGAAGGGTATTTTTTTAGTTCTTTGACTTTTTTTGGAATCATAAAAGAGAAGAAAGCTTATGAAACAATAAAAGCTCTCAGAAGGACAGGAAGAAGGACAAAGAGGCCCTGGTCCCCAATGGAACACAGCCTTGCATGGGCAGTGGGGATCCTCCGGGAATAATCAGCTTGCAGGTCACAGGCAGCACTCCAGCACCGGTAGGCAGATGTGTGCCCACAAACAGGGATTCTGTCACCTAGCATTAAGGTAGATATGGGCGGCCAACTCTGCTTTAGTGATCGGTTTTCTCCTTCTTAGTAGGGCCCAACCCAAAGCCATCCATGTGCCTTTCTCAGAAAAGGATAGTCTCAGGAAGTCCGGGAGCCAGGACGTGAATGGGATTGCTCGATGGCAGACTCCATTAGTTACATCTCCACTCTCTCTAAACAGAGTCTTCCCAGAGATGCCAGATTCAGCAGTTCTGAGATCTGCCCAGGGAGCCTGTGATATTTATCAAATTCATGAGGGAGGCTGAGCCCAGATGCTTAAGGCCAGTGCATTCTAACATGCTCTCTCCCATTATGGAGAGAACGCAGGCCCCAGTGGAACATGACATCATCAATCTAAGTAGGTGAGTGGAATAGATTTCCTGATTACCAGGGCAAGCGATGCATCACCCAAGCACGAGCCTGGTCATTGCTAATCATTTAAATTTAAGAAGACTGAGCTCAGTGACATTATCAGGCCCACATTAAAGAGTGACTCTCCCTGCTATCAGGAATGCATTGGTGTTCCCTCCGGATTTATTATACTGAGAAGCTGCAGACAGGCTGAGGCAGCAGCTATGTTTGGCACCAGCTTCATCCCTCATCCCCATAGCCCCTCTTCTGGTGGAGCTGTGGGCTAGGGCCTCTGATCTCTCCTCACTGCTGGCCAAGTCCTCAGGCCCACCGAAGACCAAGCATCTAGAAATGAGTTTGAACATTCTCTGTTATGTCGTCATTAAATCCCCAGCCAACTTCTTTTCCTTTTGGTTTTTACTTCTGGAACAACACAATGTCTTATCTTATTCTAGACTACAGCAATCATCTGAACCACGAGATGGTCTTGCCGTGGTGGCACTAGAGATCAGACCCGGGGCTTTGTGCAGTCTAGGCAAGTGTTTTACCACTGAGCTGCACCACCAGCCTGAGATACATGCTTCAAATACATTCTCAGAGAGTCTGTCTCATTTACTGTACAGTGAGAACCAGGCATGTAAATTTAGACTAAAGTCCTCAAGAGATGCTGGATCACCCGCTATTAATAACCCTAATTTACAAGGCCCTCCCTCTGAGAAGAGCTAAGGAGTAGAGTATAAATCACCAGAACTTCTAAACAAGGAACTGCAAACTAAACTCAGGAGCCAAGGGCAAGATGTGGGCCAGGAATCAGGGCTTGGGTCTCACCTTGCATGCCAGCCCTTCTCAAGCCATTGTGCCAGGTGAGTCACCAGAGAGCCTAGTGACATGCAGATCCTGACTCAGTAGGTCCGATGCAGCCTGAGATTCTGCACCCCTTACCTGAGCCCAACTCATGGCAGAGCTACATGGTCCCTGGACTACACTTTGAGCAGTGAGGATTCATAAGGATACTTCTCAATCTTGACCTTCAATTAAAATCACTTGAGAAGATTTAAAAAATGCCAATGCCAGGCTTATTGCAGAAGAATTAAATTAGAATTCTTCAGGGTGAGGCCAAGACATGAGTATTTTTAAATATGCTAGGTGATCCCACTGTGCAGCCAAAGTCAAAAATCACTTCCATCTGGATTAAAAATTCTGCTTCTTGTGGCCAAATTCAGTAGTGATTGAATCTTCTCTGTTGGGTAAGCATAGAATTCCCCTTCAACCCAAATCCACGCCTGAGTGCTTCTGAAGAAGGTGGCCCTGTGCTCAGCTCCAGGTATACATTAGTATGGGTTACTTGACCCCCAGGCCCTGGCCAGTGGTCACTGGGGAATATGCATGTGACCTGATACAGACATTCCTCGCTTCAGGACGAGTTCCGTTCCTGCAAGTAGGTTGTTAAATGAATCTGTCACCAAATGAGGACTTGTATTTAGTATGTACATTGCAATATTCAGAACAAAGAAATGGCCAGAGAAAACTCCAATTTGATATTACCTAGCCATTTTGACTTGGATGAAGGTATCTTGTGTGTATACACACACATGCACACATGTACTGGGGATTAAACTGGGCCCCACACATGTTAGCCAACTGCTCTACCACTGTGCTTCATCCCCAGCCTGGATGAAGACATCATAACTCAACTGTCACTTGGATTATGCAGAGCAAGGGACTTGATAACATGACAAATCCCTCTTAACTGTGCGAAAGTGAAAATGTACCCAGCAGTTGACTAAAACCCATCCCACTTTCCTTAATCTTCCCTCCTCTCTACTTCTTCTGACATTCTCTCTGCAAGGCCAGGAAAGAAGGTGCAAAAAATGTCTGGGCTACAATTCCACTCCCACCCTCTCCTAGGAAGGCTGACCTTGGGCAAGTTCACAGCTTTATCTGTGCCATGGCTTGCTGGTACTCACCAGGATAAGAGTAATATCCATGCTGCAAGACTCTTGTGAGCATCAAACAATGTTATGGATATGCAAGCATACTGCAAACTGCAAAATGCCTACAAAAATGTCATCTGCGGCTTTGTGTAGATGTTACTGTTGTTAGGACAAATAAGCATTTAGGCCAGAGGTGGAAGTTTCTTCATCGTGATAGCCGTTACACATAGATGGAGAGCCAGGGAAGGCTGGGTGTACTGCTGGTGCTGGCACCGTTCCCACCTATGAAGATACCCCTGCATTATCTGGAGCAATCAGGATGGAAGGAGATAAATCACACTGTTTCTTGCAGCCAGAGGGATGTGGGGCAGGAGAGGAAAGAGGAGGTTGCAATCTAAATGATTTTTAATTATTTTCCAATTCACTACATCATTAGGGAGACAGGGAAAACTCTTAAGACTTAAGACATAGTGTTATAATATCATTGATTTTCACATATATTTTATGAGTGATGAAATATGATGAAGCTGGGAGAGAAAAGCTTTTCAGACATGATAATGCTAGAGAATATCCAAGACCATTTATAAAAAGAGGCCCAATTGTGCGTTTAGGGTTTGCAAAAGTCAGGGTTTGAGATATCTGGAGGTGGACTGGGTCTTAAAACTTCACGGATCCTCAAACTGCTCAGAGGATATCCTGTACACCCCTCACCACAGCACAAAAGAATCGTCATTCTCAATTATAGATTTAAGAATGGTTAAATCTGTGTCTACGAGAATGTGAGCTTGTCTCTGTTATATTCAGTCATAGCCTCGGTTTCTAGCTCAGGGCACAGCATATAGTTGGCATTCAGTATATTCTGCACTGCATCTTTCAATGACGAAGGGGAAGCAAAAACTATGTAGTAAGATGCTAACAGAAAATGATGCCAAATCATGCAATCAAGTACCAAAGAGCTACTGCCGACAACAGGGGCCAAGCAGAAATGGAGTGAAAGAAGCACAGGGGTACCTGGGGCTAAGTAGGATGCCACTGCCGCACAAGTGGAATGGATGCTTCGCACGGTAGGCCATGATATCTGGTCTTGAGCAGCTATGAAGTCTTTAAATACTCAGTCAAGTGGCTTTATTTCCAATCTTAAGGTTTTCATTTTTTTTTCCCCAAAGGCTAAAGATTAAAGCAAACTTTAATCAACCTTCCTAAAGAATGAATTGTTCGGGGCTGGGGATTTAGCTCAGTGGTTTCACCACCTGCTGCGCAAGCGCAAGGACCCGAGTTCGATCCCCGGTACCAAAAAAAACCAAACAAATAAACTAAAAAAGAATGAATTGTTCATAATGCTGAAATGCATATCAGGAAGTTCACCATACAGGAGCATATGTTGTGTTCCAACTTTGTACTTAGAATAAACTAGGTTCAGCTGAAGAAGAGCAGAGTCTGTGGGCCAAATGTCCTCAGAAGTGGGAAGAATACCATGACCGCCTGACTGCAATGGAGAGCTCCCTCCCTGGCCTTAGTGGTGGGGGGGGAGTAAAGCGGAATCTCCACCATTACCAACTTTACGGCATCCACATCGTTTTTGACTCCAACAGTACAGACATATCTTTGGAATAATAATGATATCACCAACAGCATCGTCATTTATTACATTTATTAAAGAACACAGAGCTTACGTAACTCACTCAGAGTCACGTAAATTGTGAGTAGTAGAACCAGGACTGGAACCCATTTCCATGTGGCTCCAGAAACAACATGCTTAATCTAAATGCTTTACCACTTTCCTCTTCCTCTGTATGGAAGCAGGTGCTTTTGGAAGGAACAGACAATGACAAGACCCCACTGCTTCAAAGCCTACCTGGAAGCAGAGTGCATCTGAGGTGGGGACCGAAGCCGTGTCCTCTGCTCTTTAGGTCCAGGACTTTCCCCAGTGACTCAGGGGCCTGTGGCCCACACAGCAGCTGCAGATGAGCCAGGTTTCAAAAGACAGCTCATGTTTCAATGAACAGTGACTTAGGCTTGGAGGCCTGGCTGGGGCCCTCGAAATGGTGATCAAGGATAAAAATAAAGATCAGTCACCCAAGAAGATGACTCAGCCCAGCCCAGGGAATGACTGGGTGCCTCAAGTGAAAAACAATTCACAGTTCACAAAATGTGTGGGGTGGGCTGGGGTGGGGGTAATAGGGAATCTCGACTCCTTTCATAGGTTTGGAGAATTCACAAAAACTCTCTGCTGTGAATGGAGGGGTAGAATATGTATGTTATTTCTAAGCAATAAAGTTTTTGAAAAGTCAATAGATGTTTCTGAAACTATGAATGGTCAGTTGAAAAGACTATTCTAGGAAAATGATTCTGCTAGGGAAGAGCAGGAAAAACTAAGGAAAGAAGAGGCCAGAATCAAGGCCTGGGGAGCTCAGCAAACCATTACTAAAGTAACAATCCATTAAAAGCTTGTTGAAGTGTAAGAAATGTTGGAAATAATGATTGGTCATCTGGAGTGACCACTGAAACCTTTGCAGTGACCTGAAAGTAAGATACCAAGGTTTACTGTGCTGTACAGCGCTTAGATCACACAGAGAAGGCTGGCATTAGCAATAGCAATAGGAAAATAAGGACAAATATTCAGTTAATAGAAAAATTAGCAGTAATAGTAGCAACCACTTATTAAAATAACACTATGTGCCCATCTCCATGGAAATCACTGTAGGCAGGCTCCAGTCTTTGTAAAAATCTATGCTTTACACATTATTATTTCTCTTTTATAATTTTTTTTTTTTTGGTACCGGGGATCGAACTTGGGACCTTACGCTTAAACTAGGTGCCGGAACCGATGAGCTAAATCCACGGCCCCTTCTCTCTTATAATCAGGGAAGCCAGGTTTAGGTTAACCATTTGCCTCAGGTCACATGCGGGGGGTGATGGCACCAGAAAGCAGAATGCAGGGTTAAGAGTGTTAAGATGGGACTTCACCTTCACCAGAGGAAGGAGGACAGGCGATGTGGAAAACAGCAGAATGAAAATCAAGGGGAAGGGTCACTGCAATGACTGTAGTCTGCAGGCTACACCGCCGGCAAAGGTGTCACTGAGGGTTGCTCTTCACGAGGGAGCCAGAGTGTGGGACCAGGCTGCATGGGCAAATGGGGAATATGTTTCATGGGCCTGGATCAAGATTACCTTTCTAAGAAAGCAAACAGGTTTTAAAAGCAGGGAAAAAGGTCATGTGATAAGATTTTGTGGATTTGTACAAAGACTAATTAGCCATTAGGCTGGTTACTATATTGCATGTGCATGCAGAGAGAAGAGAGAAGAGAGAGAAAGACAGAGAGAGAGAGAGAGAGAGAGAGAGAGAGAGAAAGAAAATAATAATTATCAACAAGGATGTGGAGAAATTGAAACCCTAGTGGGATTGTAAACTGGTATAGACACAATGGAAAACAATATGATAATATTTCCTTAAAAAATCAAACATAGAATTATCATGCAATCCAGCAATTTCACATTGGGATAATATCCAAATAATTGCTATCAGGGGCTTAAAGAGATATGTATGTACTAATGCTCACAGCAAAATTATTCACAACAGTGAAAAGTACAACCAACCCCAATGTCCATCAATGGATAGATGGATAAACAAACTGGTATGTACACACAGTGAAATATTACTCAGTCTTCAAAGGGAGTGAGATTTTAACACATGCTATAAAATGAATGAATCTTGAGGACATTGTGTTAAGTAAAATGAACCAGACAAAAGGACAAATATTTGATGAGTCTGCTTATATGAGGTACATCACAGACACGTCACAGAGACAGCAAATAGCATGGGGCCTGGAGCCAGGGGACCGTGGGGAATCATTTAATGAGTACAGATTTTCAGTGTGAAAAGTTCTGAAGAGGTCTGGATGGAAATGATGGTTGCAGAGTAATGCGATGCACTCAAGCCGCCTAAAATGGTTAAAATGATGAACTTTGGGTTAGATATTTTTTACCACCATAAAAATTAAAGAGTACAGTAGCTGCCCAAATAGAAAGATGAAGACAGATGCAGGTTTTCCCACTTAGTATGGTCAGGGGTGGGAGGTATTTCCCATTTTCACCTAAGGGACATCCAACTAATCAGTTTTAAAGAGACCAGCATTAGCAAAATGAATTACAGGTGTGTGGTTGCTGATGTTTATGCTATAACCCACCTTATTAAAACAAAGGCTTGGATTAGCAAGATGATTTTTTAAATTTAGTAGCAGCTTCATTAATTTATTCCTTCAAGAAATGTCATACCTCATACGGCACATGACCAGTTCTGGTCCCAGCATGGCATCGGGGGACAGACCACCCTGTAACTGAGGTTAAGAAATCAAATAACAAGACTACAAGGACAGGCTGTGCTCAGTGAGAGGCCTTCAGCCCCAGGACTGGGTTCCTCGGCGGTGTGTGACCTTGTTTTCTGGAGGTATTTCTGCACAGCACTGATCCTCCGATCCGGGTTAGGATAAACACGAAGGAAGAACACCACCCTCCTGCCTCCTCCTCACCTTGAGACCCTGAGTCATCCTGGAGTTGTTGATTTCTTCTGAGTGTGTCTTGCAGGCTGGAGATTCTTCAAGTCTTCTTAGCTTGAGCAAAAAGACAACACATGGGGCTCTGAGGGCTGAGGGAGAACAGCTGGCATTTAAGAGAGACAATTCTCACAAACATCCCAGAGATGTCATAACTCCTGATGGCTTCAATCTTTCCTTTTAGAGATTTCTATTGATTGGGTGAGAATCACACACATTTTGTCCACAGCACACAGATACCAAAGCAAACTTCCCCCCCCCCCCCGTGCCATTTCCCAGGGGATGGGAATGATTGATTTTTATTGGTTCAGCTTCTCGGATCCTCGCATCTCAATCTAGCCGATTTTCTTGAGAGAGAACCCACTCCAGTCCACTTAATTGTATTTTCCAACCAAAGAGTTGAGAGAGATTTGTCATCGTTACAGTCCAGGGGAGATGAATCTCCAGCCTCCTGTTCCAATTGTGTAGGCTTGTTTCTGAAGTTGGCAGTCAAAGGAAGGGAGCCGGAGATTGGGAGGGGGTGGCTCAAGGAAAGTCTAAAGCTGAAAAAGTAATACAGGCAAAAAATAAATTAATCAGGGTACAAAGGAATTGAAAGGTCTAAGGAGAAACAAAATGCTGCATGCTTTGCTAACTTTCATTGGGCAGCAATGACTGTAGTACATCTTTCTTTCAGATGGGAAAAAGGAAGCCCTGCGTGTTAGCTACAAAAGCCACTCTCCCGACGCTCTGGCTTATTTCTCCTGTGAGCTCTTTCTTGCCCTTCACTACATGTCCCTGTGAACCCTCTTCACTCCAGCCCTGCTTGTTTCAACTTTGTTTCCTCTCATGGTGAATTTCCCACGTCTTACCTGCCTCTCCAGCGCCTTGCTTAGGAGTGCGGGCTGCAGATGTGGAGTAAATTAGGAATGCTAGCCTAGCTTGGGAGGTTGGAGAACTTAGTGCCGTGGTAAGAGGAGAGGGCTCTTCTGCCCTCTTCACAAAGGGAAAAGGCCAACCTGGGTATTCTATGCACATTTCTATTCTCAGGTTCTGCAGTTGTGTATTTGTCCCTCTTAAATACATAACCATCCCGGTAATTTCTTCACACTGAGCCTCCAAGCCTATATACCCTCTATATAAAAGGCCACCTGTTAGATTTATCTGAAACCTTCCTCCTTGCTAACTTACACGTTTCCATGCTATCTTCCACATTTCCATTTCGTGCATGGACTTTTCTTCATCTTCCCACTTAAACTGTAACACTCCTGAACACCCAGCCATGCAGTCTTCTTTCTTTTGGAGCCTGGACATGCCTACCATTTCCAGGTCCTTCCTCGTGGGACAACTGTGCCCCATCTGCAGAGAGCATTGGCCCTCGGCATAGGCCCCATGGTTCCCTGGGGCACAGGAAGTGAGTGCCAGCACACGGCATGAGTAACAGTGGTCTACTCGCTCTGCAGAGTTTGGTGTCTGCGTGTGTGTGTGTGTGTGTGTGCGGGCGCACATGCGTGTACAGTAACAAAGGTAGGTCAACTTGCTAGTGTGGAAGAAAGGCAACATCTCAGCCCCATCATCACTTGGACTCAGTAGAAGCTGATAATCATTATAACATTCTTGTAAATTGATCAACCAAACTGCACAGAAAGAGCTTGATGATGTCATCAGTTGAAAGTTGTCTTTGGGGGATATCGAAGTCCCTGCTGCCGGCCCCATGTGGTAGAAGTTTAAATGCAACACATCCTCCATCCTCAATGAGTTCATATACTACAGGCAAATGTAGTAACTATTATATTCCCATTTCATAGGCTAGGAGAGTAAGATACACAGAGGTTACTGAAGTGGCTGGCCGGGATGACAGACACCACGCGGCAGGGGTAAATTTCAAGCTCTGGCAACGTGACTGCCAAGAATGCACCCTCTGCCACTGTGCCATTTTGTCCTCTAGAGTGCTTCACTGGTGCAAGGAAAAGGTCTCGGTGCCCAGTACAGCTTCAGCAAAGGCACGCTGCCAACAAGACCACTCAGTGTACTTTGGAACTCCACTCCGTGAGCAATGGCATAGACCCCACCCAGGAGATGCATCGCCCTCACTCGGGGGTCCCCTCCAACTCAGAAGAGGGAGCGTCCTGTCACCAAAGCCATGGACGAAATCAACCAAGCAAGTGCAAGTGTGAGACTCAGCAGTTCTCAGCAGGCCAGCCCGAGACGCAGCCCGGATTCAGCTGAGCACAGTGGGGAGAGGCAGGCTCTCCACAGAGGAGCAGACGGCCAATCCCACGTCTGACCCTCAGCTGGAGCGAGAGAGACAGAACTGAAATAATGGGGACCGCAGGTATCTATTTATTCCTTCCCAGCACAACAAGCAAATAAAGTGCCGTCGGTGCCTCCAAACTTCATCCAGGGTAATATTCCTTTAATGGAATGCTTTTAGAGAAGAGTCATAAAAATAAATTGAAAGGTGCTTTCTGCTGGCTACAGCTGGCATAACCAGCATCTGAGCAAACAGGATAACACAAGGCTTAACTTAGCACTGCCATTTCTATTGCTCACCGCAACAGGTCTTACAATCGTGTAAATTCACTTAACAAAGGACTCTTCCCCCATAGCGAGCCCCTCCTCCTCCCCGTCACCACACACCCAGCAGCCTTCTGGGTTAATTCTGAACAGCATGATTACAGGTCTCTTTATGATTTAGGTTTGAGACCAATTAGCTGACGCTGCAAACCTTCCCAGTGCCAGCTCCATTGCTTCCCTGTTCTGCCGGGGATCTGTCTGTGTGCTTGTGAAAAGCTCGCTCTGAGGAGCGAGCGGAGAAACTGGGTCTGTTTGTGGATGGTTCCTCCTCCCTCCCCTCTCCCTTTCTCACCTGCCTCTGCATCCTGGGTGCACCTGGTTTCTACCATTGTCACCGGGTGTCAAATACACACTGAATATTCATGCGGGGTCCACACCCACGCGGGAACAGGTAGCTGCTTCCTGGAGCTGCCTAGGCTTCCTGCTGCCTGCTCTCCCTCGGGGTGGAGGTGCACCCTGCCCTGGGCCTTGGGCTGCCCCATCTTGGAGCCTGTTGGCCGCCTGCTGGAGAGGCAGGGGCTCAGGACCTCAGAAAGGGACTCCCCAGTGGCCCTACCTCTTCCACTGCACCTGCCCGGGGGTCCCTCACCCCGCAGTAACTGTGCAGCAAGAGTAGAACAGGGTCGCTGGAGTCAGACAATCAGCCAATGCATAGGAATTGCAAGGAGCCCTCTGTGGCACTGGGGTTCTCAGAGGCGAATCAAATAAGATTTCTGCCCATGATGTGCTTTTAATTGAATGTAAGAAGGCTCAACTCATTTAGCTGTGCAGCTCCGAGTAATGAGGCTGTCTAGGAATCTACTTTGTAGCAAGGACTCTGCAAACACTGTCTTTAATCCTTATGCAACCCTTGAAAGATACATACAATTATGAACATTTTCCAAAGGAAGAAACTGAAGTTCACTGGCTGAAGTGCCTTCCCCAGTGTCACAGGGTCCCCAAAGGAGGGGCTATGAAGCTGGGCACTGGACTGCCTGACACCCAAGGCAGCACTGCATCCCTCCTTCCCACGAAGCTGGCATGATGAGCTCCGCTGGGCTCGTGTTCATGCCGATGGCTGCAAGGAGAAATTTAAGAATATTTGGTAAAAAAAGCAGACTAATTTGTACCGAGCAGAGGGATTAAAGAAGACCATAAAATACAAAAATATCAGGCCAGAAAGGGATCTACAAAGCTAATCCCAGATATATCATTAACATTTCAGCATTATATTGGGTACAATGCGGTCCTTAAAGTAACAGTGAGGAAAGTACCAAACTGTGAAAAACGCTAATGCTGTGATGTTCAGTAAAAGTTAAATAATAATCAGCTAAAGCAAAATTCCAACTATGTGAAAATAACTATTAGTAATGTTTTCAAAGAAACTTTAAAATTTGTTTAAAGAGAAAAAAATAAGTCCATCCCCTGGGCATAAGCATGACTATATTTATACAGTTGCGGGCAGACGGTTTTCTCTCCTCTTCGAGCAGATTTCCATGGAGGGAAATCGGATGCTCTCCCTCTGTTCTTTTAGTGCCTTGAGAACCATTTTCCCAAAGTCTAGCCTCCTGCCCCTGGCTGATACAGTTCAGCCCCCTGCTGGCTTCTGTCTCCCTCCAAGCAAGCTGCTGGGCTGACGTTTTCAGCATGCGCCGGGATGCAGAGATGGAGGCAGTGGGGCTGTCGCTGTCCCACCACCTTGCGTCCTGCAAACCAGCTTGAGATGCTCTCAACATGACGGAGGGCGGGGGGGGGGGCAGGTCATGGCTGAGGGAAAACTGTTATAATTCACTAAACCTGCTATTTTCCTATCCTAGGCTTTTCTTTCATGCTACTCACAGTGATTCCACTGGAGCTCCAAATAGCATGCATATCTAGTAATTTTTAAGTTACCAAAGTCTGGAGTTTGCACCTCTGCTTTGGCATGTCTGTGGTGATGCCAGGGACCTCTTTCCAGGCGAAGTTGCCATCACCTCTCTCCTCCCTCCACTTGTCCCCACCCTGGCACAGCAGGACCCTTGGTGAGCTGAGCATGAGGGGAGACCAGCATGCCATGCTCCTGTGAACAGACAGCTACCGGCCCGCACACAGCCTTGCTGATCCTGTCCGCTCCCAGCTCGGTGCAGCTGAAAGTGCATGGGGACGGTGGGACCAGGGCCTTGCCTGACAGAGGACACAACAGAGGACACACTGGATCAGCAAAGCTCTAAAAATAAAGGAATAGAAGAGAACAGGGCAGCTAAGCAGAAACGGGGATGTGAAACAAAGTCAAGAATCAAGAACCAAGCCCACTGGTTAGTCCCCACATCTGTGGCAGGAAAATCAGCAACAGGACTGATCTGAGCTAGGAATAAGCTGTGATTCTAAAGTGGAAGACTACAGAGATGCTTCGGAAGGTCCCTGACGGTCCGCTTCCCTTAGCTAACCAGGAGAGCAGCCTCCTGATCTGACTTCCCTTAGAGGCAGTCTTCCACTCTGCACTTCCAGCCAGGCCCCTGAGTCCCCCTGGGCAGCACAGCTGGGCACACAACCTACCGCTCATCACACTGGGAGCTTTGGACACCCGAATGCAGCCCCCAGTGCCCCTGTCAGCCCCCGCAGGGAGCCCAGAGGCTCGGTCTGTGCTATACGGTCCCCAGCACCCTTGAGATTTTATAGCTCTACCTCTGGGCTGCTGCAGCATTCTGTGGAGGCTTCTGTCAGAGAGTGTTTGTAGTTGTCTGTCTGCCTCTCTTTCCCCTACTCTGCATGAAGATTTAAAGGCAGTTCTCCTAGTCCCCTTCCTACCCCATATCCGGCACACTGATCAGCACCCCAGAGCCCTTGGCACATTCTAGGTGCTCAGTGTGTGTTTCTGGAATAAGTGAATCGGTCAGGTAAATATTATTTATTCCATTTTACCCTATTTTCTTCATCTTTCATCCTACTCTAGGATTTTGCAAACCAAGAGAGGTAATATTCTAAAACAAATAGTGTGCTACTTAATAGATGTATCTATTACCATCCAGCCAGTGTCCTCAGTCAGAAAAAATAATTATCACACCCAGACACTGTGCCTCTGTTTAGCCTTTTATTCCCAGGGCTATTTGTCTAGGTGTGGACCCTGTCTCCATCAGAGCCAGGAGCACATGCAAATATCTGTTCCCAGACTGGCACTGTGGTATGCAGAGGAAGAATGGGAGATTCAGAGCACACCTGGGAAATTCAGACAAGGTCTCAATAATAAAAGCTGTAATCAAGGAAGAAACCCTTACTTAAGCAAATAATTTGCCTTGGAAGTAAAAGGCTGAACATGATGTTTTTTACACACAGGGACTCTAGCCGGATTTCAGCTCTGTCCAAATAGAACTGGCTGAACAAACCCCCAAAATAAAATATTTACACTACATCCACTATTGGTAGAAATGGTCTTCCAATCAGAGAAGCAAGCAGTAGAGATGAATACATGTCTGAGTTCAAATAAAATACAAAAGAAAGGGGGCTTCAAAAATTAAAGGAAAATCTTGTTCAAGGACAAAGCAATTTGACCTGAATTCTCCCCAGGTGAGGGCAGCGTGGCTGGGAATGAATTTTGTCTTATCTCCGCAGTTATGGGGATGATTTGCAGATGTCGGATTTGTGATGTTACAGACATTGTCCCCAACCTGGAGGACAGGAAAATAAAGTTGGTGCAGAATAATAAACTCACACTGGATAAACAATCACCAGACAACTGTATATCACAAGGAGATATAATGTCAAGTTTGGAATCAGATAAATTTCAAATAACAATGGAGAAACAACTGAACCTTGAGGATGCAGAGCAGATGAAGCAGATGAAGTGGATAAAGACCCAGTGAGCGGAGACAGCAAGGCAGCCCGGCCAGGGGGCGGGAGGGGAGAAGGCGGAGGAAGCAGCGGAGCAGTGGTGGAGTGTGAGGATCTAGATAAAAGGCCTCAGTCAGCTCCCCAAAGTCAGAGAAAATAATAGCAAGAAATAATGAAGTAGAACGGTGGTAGTGTCCACTGTAATAAGCAAACAATTTGTTACTTGGATAGCCTGGGGTCCCTTTCCAGAGGCGGGCAGAAGTCCCAGTTCCAGGCCTTATCAGCCTGAGCCATCAGGGAGGGAAAAGGTAATGTGAAAAGCAGCAAGATCACAGGCAGCTGGCTCTGTGGAAGACCCTGGGACCCACACAGCATAGCCGCCCTGCGACACTGTGAGCCCCGCCAGCCATTCCTCTGTATCCCGCTTCCTCCCTCCCTCTCTTGTGTTGGAATGATGGCCTTGGGTCACTTTCTCCAGCAACACTCATTCCCCAGGAGATTCCGTCCAGGCCCCTGAATTCAATGACTTCTGGGTTTGTGTTCACAGCTCTCAGGTCTCTTGCACCTGAGCTACAGACTTTTACTCCATGTATACTATTTATCTCCTGCTTGAAGGGCTTAATGGCATCTGAGTTGAGAGTTCTCCACCCACCTGGTCCTTCCTGGGCTCACCCATCGGAGTCAGTGACGCCTTCATCTACCATTCACTAAGCCAACACTGCGGGTGCCATCTTGGATGTTCCCCACTCCACCCTACAAACCATTCCCCACCCATTTCCAAGGCATGCCGATTTATCTGTGAGGGACAAATAGATGCCTCCAAGCTATGACCAATGCCACCTCTCCAGTTCAGATCATCATTTGGGTTCTTCTACAGTAACTTCAGAGCTGGTTTTCCTTCAATTCCCTCCCTCCAAAGTTGATGCCTCACAGCCAAAGGGATCTTTTGAAAACATATTAAAATAGTAGAAATTTGGCAAATATGGGTTCAATAATGGGTGAGACAAAAATTAGGTGGGCAGGACCTTCCAGGAGTGACAGCTGTGAGTGACCATAGCTTCACTCCAGTGAAGTTTTCTAAGCGTGTTCTTGTCCAGTGAGTGCCTGGCATTTCTGCTGGCACTGCTGGTTCCTCAGCAGCATGCCATCCCTTCCTAGGGGCCGCCTTGATGCACATCTGCTTGCTCAATTTAAAAAAGACAGCAAACACTCTTTCCAGGGTCTCTCCTCCCTCACTTAGGGAACATTATTTCTAAGTTCCAACATGAATGTTGCCAAGAATCTAGACATTTAGAGACACGTGGGTGGTTGCCAGTGGCGTTTGTTCTGTTTTGGACACCAAAGGATGCACAGTCAGAGCCGGAGAGACTCTTAGCTTAATAAGAGGTGGTGGCAGTTCAGGGTTCGGGGGCCTGACTCGTCCCCATTCATACCACCTCCCAACTGGAGCACATGGGTCAGTGGTGATGCTCACAACTGCATTAAAGCCCTTAAGCTGGGGCTGGGAGGGCGGAAGGGAGCTGTGCATTTGCTTGCTTGTGATAAGTGCTGGAACGAGAGTTCTCAGTGCCCCCAAGGACTCTGGATTCTGAATAACGGAATGGTGTGCATTTCACCAAGTACCACCTCATTCATTGAGCCATTATCAGCCACATAATCCTAGCATGCTAGTGCTATCATCTCTGTTCTGCAGAAGAAGAAACTGAGGCTCTGAGGGCAACATAGCATGCCCAATGTTACAGATTCCTGTTGTTTCTGACAAACCCTGAGTGTGTTTTCACAGAAGCAAACAGTGAAAATACCACCTACTGCTCCCCAGAATGAGTCCATGAACTTGGACTCCAGCATAGCTCCCCGTTACCAGGCGACACCTGGGAAGCGTCCCTCCCTCGACTCCCTCGAGGGTGCCCCTTGGCAGCCACCTTTCGCACAGCTGCTCTAAGCACCCAAAGGTTTCTGGCTGCCCCATCATTCCGGATGCCCATTTTCTGCTGAAGTATTTCCCCAAGGGCCTGCAGCTTGCCTTTGCCTTCCTCACTTCAGCTGGGGAGTTTCCAGGGTTCTGTGGCCTAGGCCTCCCTGCTGCAGGGATGGCCTGGAATGCACTCCCCAGCCTCGCCCAGGAAGTGACTGCTGATTAAACTGCGGGCTCTTCCCACCCACGATCCAATCTGAGGCCCTAGGCATTGTCAGCCCTGCTGTCACCCTCTGCTCTCTCGCTCTCTCTGCTGTGTTTTACTGCACAGGCAAAGGAGAATGACAGTTTTCATCATTTCCTGCTAAATGACTTAGTGCTGATTCAGCCAGTTTCAACTCCACAGCCATGCAATAGAGAAAAAGAAGGAAAAAATGGCCCAAATGGAGGAGCAAATGCTTACCAACCATTCTGAGGCATTGTTGCGGGCGGGTCCTTTCTTTTCCTTCACTCAGAAGAGTCCTTGCTACCTTCTCCAAGGACACACAGCTGCCCTGGAGAGCAGCCCCCTGGGCCCTGTCCCTCATCTAAGCTACTTGTTTCTGTCAGGGGTGGAGGAAAACCCTTTATTTCCCCTGCTCCAGCAAAAGTAAGATTCATCAGACCCAGAATGTGTGTGCACTGCTCAACCATGGGTAATCACTGCCGGTCTGGGCCCTCGGGTCCTCTCTAGAACAAAGACAGCCAAACCCTCTTCGCGCATCTGTGAGACACTACACCGGCTTCGGAAGAAAGCGAAACCTACCCTGAGTGGCGGAGGAAAGAAGGCTCTGCTTAGCATCTTCTCACCAGCTGAAGGCGGGGAGTCACCTCGCCTCTTTGTGCCTCGATACCCCCGAGTGCCCCTACTGCAACCCAGAAGACTCACACCATTGCCCTCCAGCCTGGCCCCCACAAAAGTCCAGGTTTTATGCAATCCATTTCTGCCTGCAAGAAGTAATCTCCATTCCTTTAATCCCTTCCAGAGCACTCTAATCCACATCACCATGTATGTATTCCTCCTCTGTCCTCCCCTTCCTCAACTTCTAATTTAATATAGCTCATTAAGCTTTTCAAACGAGTTCAGAAAGTCTTCCTAAGAACCACAGATTGCTTTGTCCAGGCATCAAAGCTAAGGAGCAGTTCCATGGGTGGGGCTCACCTTTTCCCCCCTCCACATTTTGATTCACTCTCGTCCCACACAGGTTACTCCTCTCTCTGTCTTTCTCTCTCAACATCCTTTCTTCTTTATCTCCACAGTGCTCCTATTTGGATCTGTTTTAAAATTATGCTGTCCGCGAATCTGCTCTGACCTTACAAGTCTATCGACTTAACTGTTATTCATTCCACAGCACTGGCAGGCACTGTTCCAGTCAGCACGCCCGCCTCTTGCTCACTACCCAGCTAGGCAGTTAGGTCCATAGAGCCAGATTTATGGCCCTGGTTTGCTGCTCATACTCTCACTGCTTCACACTTTGGCTGGCACATGGTAGGGGCTTAATGCTAAAATGCTGAATGAGTCATGGTGTCAAGAAAGACGCCTGTGCGGTGACTTAGAAATTGATGGGATCCTCAGAAAAGGGCCCCACTCAAGGCTGCCATGCCCTGCACAGTGTCCCTGGGAGAGTCAGCTGGCTTCCCCGTGAGCAGGAACAGATATGGAGCAATTCTGTCCTTCGGCAGCTCTCTCCATTAGCAAGTCCCCCATGCAAACTGGCACAAAATGCCACCCACCGTTTCCTGGCCACAGGTGGGGACACAGGTGTTCTGTAATCAGCCTTGGAGCAGGGTCCAAAACAAGGAATCTTCCTCCTGGCATCTCCTGATTCCCTCCTGAAGTCACTCAATGAGTCCTACTGCTTCCTGTTTCCATCTGCTGCTTGCTCACTAACTTCCTTCCTCCTGCTCAGTCCCCTCACGGAGAGGATTCCTTAGGATTGTCCAACATTCACTCCCAGATTTACCCACAGACACTGTCTTCTGCATCTTTTTTACTCCATCCTCCCCATTGCCTGCCAGATGTGAGTCCCCAAACCTCTTCTGAATGGGATGCAGTACCCTGTATTCCCCCTTCTCTGCAGGGTGAATCGGGACCTTACTTAGGTGGCATGAAATACAGACACTTTCCCTAGGGTGAGACCCACTACCAGCTCCACAGTGACCTTCTCCCCCACGTCCCCTCCTAAGATTCTTCCCAAGGCAAACAAGCCTCAGCTCTTCTGTTAGTTCTCATGGGGCTTAGTATCCAAATCCCCCAGAGCTCTGGCCATCCTACGCAGGAGGATTACTAATTGGGGTCTTTGAATGCTCCCCAATTACAAATCTCCAGTCTTGGCCCAAGCCGTGCCCACCTGAGTTCCTAGAGTAACAGAGAAGGGCAGTGAAGGCCAATGGGCAGTGTTCGGTTTGCATTTCCAAATGTCGGTCAGGGGGCAGAGGCTGTCTCCCCATCAGATAATGCTCACAGTGGAATATGTTACATTCAGCAAGGCAGAAGTGGCTGTGGGGAAGGACTAGGATATATACAATCAGCTCTATATTTAAAAAATGAAAAAGAAAATGGAAAAAAAACACCCACAACCTCTCCCTTTCTGTGCCGTTAAGATAAACATCCTTTCCCCGAGTTACACAGTCCAAGCTGATGGTGAATACTTTTCTCCTTACAGAAATCATTCTGAAAAGCAGACATTTAACATTTCCAATCTGTCTCTGAAGCCAAGATTAAATTACATTCTGTTTTGAAGGAATTGAAAACACACTTGTTAATATAATAAATGCCTTCTGTTAGTTCTAGAATTTGTCTTTGTTAGGCACATAATTCAAGAATTATCTATTATGGTTAAAAAAATTGAGCCATCTGGGTCGGTGCTAATATCTGTAAGCAGTAAGTCTTCGATTTCCTTCATACTTCATTACTGGCGATACATAGAGAGCAATCATTCCAAAATCAGCCTGTTTGCTGCTGTCGGACGATTGTTCTTCTGGATTTATGAAGCAACAAAAAGGCCTATGCTTGATTTCCATAAGTTAGGCTGACAGTCCAGTGATGACAACCCCATTAAAACTCAGCGAGTTAGCTGCTTCAGCTACGGAGTTTTATGCTGTATTTTTCATTTTTGCAAAGTGGCTTTCTTTCCTCCTTTCACCTTCTGTGGAATCTTTTATAGCTAGAGAGGGTGGGAAAGATACATCTTTACCATGTATTTGTTAAGCTGTGTACTTTGGCCATTCATCTTGCCTGACAATGTGTAAAGGATAGAAAGCATCATCAGACTGGCCGATTTTGATGATGTGGAGGAGAGGTGGTATAGGCAAATCACCTTCTGTTCTAAATCGCCCCCGTGAGCTGGTGATTGGCAGTCAACACACAGGAAAGGGACAGAGCTGAGGGAAGCAGTATGTTTTGCTCTAGAAATAGTACCTCTGCCCTTCTCTGGGGGTAAAGTCTATAGTCCAAGCCGGCAAACTGCACATGTGAGAGTCTTCTTGTGATTTAGGCGGCTGTACACTTTTAAGTGCCAGCTGAGACTTTGGGAATAAGTGTGGAAAAGGAATCCTTGACAGGCAAGGAAAAGAGCTTTCATGACTTAAAGTCTTACATCTAGGAATCTCCCACGTGAAATAAGGGAAACCTGTTAGGGATGCCAGTAGAGCCTATTCTCTGTGACTCATTCTTTCAGGCTGTCTCTTGGTTTTACCACCATAAGCATTATCGTGTGTGTGTGTGCGTGTGTGTGTGTGTAGGAAAGGAGCTCTTGTCCCCTGAGAATCAGATGGCTTTCACATCAGTTCCATCTTGAATCAGCCCACAGCTCGTTGGTAGAAATGATCCTACTATGGAGGCTCTCGAGACACAGAGAAAGGGCACTGAAGAAATTCTATTCTACGAGGTGAGCTTGTGTGGGTGTATGAGTTAACTATCAACTTCTGTGAAGTCAAAGAAAGACACTGAATTCTAGAAAGCTCAAGAAAGTCTCACCCTTAGGCATCAGTTAGTCAGCTTTTCATCACTATAACAAATATCTGAGATGCTCAACTTATAAGGAGAAGAGGTCTATTTTGACTCACAGTTCTGGAGGATGCAGTCCATGGCCACATGGAATCAGTGCTTCCTTTTTGCCAGATGGTGAGGGCGAGATACAGGTTGCAGAACAAAATTCCTCAGGTCATGGTCAGGAAACAAGGAGGGCCCCACTGTCCTCTTCACAGCTACAACCCCAGCAGCAGCAAACCCCCACTAGGCCTTCCCTCTTAAAGGGCCCCCACTCCCTATAGCATCATGCTGGGGATAAAGCTTTTAAGGTATTGGCCTTTGGGGGATACTTAAGATCCAAATCCTAGCAGCATCTTCCATCCTCTTGTTGCTCCAGAGGCACAGTGGGGAAGGGAGAGGAAAACACGCCAGACCTCTGCTGGGCCACTGCACCCCACCCACTGCTCTAGCGGTGTTTACATACACGATCTGTGGCTTTCAAAGAGGCCTCTTCTGCTGTTTTCTCAAACATGGCTTCTCATGAACCCAATGCTACCAGTTCCAGCAATAATGGCAAGACATGAAAAAAATATGTACCCAATTGTGCTTGCTGTTCTGCTCCCGGGAGGTGACGGGTGAGGGGCCTGCCAGGCGCCATTGCTTTGACAGATGACTGGCTCCTCCAGGCTCAGCCTGCAAGGAGCTCCGTCTTCCTGTGGGACTGCCCAAGAGTCCAGAGACCCTGGGTCTTGTTTCTTCCTGCCATCCTTGTGGCTGAGATCGGAAGCTGTCTTCTGTGTAACTAACTCCCTTTCCTGAGATGCAAACCAGTAGGAATGCTATGAAGCACATTTGGCCTGGGCTGCTTGCTAGCTGAATTCCCCAACCCACCAGTTTGTACCTCTTGGGTTCTCAGCCAGGTGGGTTGGTACTGTAAAGTTGATTCCCATTAGATCTCTTATTACCCTTTATCTGGCTTCCCTTGAGGCTCCCAGTAGAATATTGGAGCACAGACTCTTTTTTTGATAAAACTGGCTTGCAATAAAATAATTTTTTAAATGATAGATTGCATCTTAAAATAGATGAGCAGCTTATGTTATCACTTGCTTTGGTGCCGTCGCCCCTCCTGCACGGTCCTGACTCCATTTCCGATTAAAGAAAAAAATTGCCGTCGTGAGCTCTTGGCTTCTGATTTTCCATAATTCTTATTTGTAAGCACTTTTGTGCAGGTACCTCCTTATAATTTACTAAGTGCTTTCCTCTTAAAGAGCACTTAGCAGAAAGAGGTGCAGAGAAATTACATCTGGCAATTGTGCCAGGGAATTTAACTCCAGGACCCAGGCGCTGTAGGTCATTCCTTGCTTCAGGTGTCCTGTCCCTGTCACTGGCCACAGGTGCCTGAGGGACTGCTCCTGCCCTGGAATACATTTGTGAGGCTCACTCATGAAGGAGAACAAAACAGTGCAGCCAAGACAAAGCTGGAGAAGCCTGGATGACCAGAGGTCACGTGGTCCAGTTTCTTGCTGTGTCAACTAGCCCAATCCTCAAAAAAATAAAATAAAATGTGGCCAAAAATTTTTTCTCTGCTGAAAGAATATTCAGTAACTTTGCCCCTGACCTGTGCCCCTCCCATGCCCAAACATTTCCCATGCTTCTACACAAAATGGCTGAATTATTGAGATAATATAATTTATCTCTGAAGCAGAAACTTCTGAGAGTGGAAGAGGAACTAATAATCAGAGAGGGGAATAGGTGTGAACAGAGCCCTCCTAGGCATGTAGGGAGGACCAGACACTGTGTGTGGAGTGGGCTTCCCCTCCCCAGAGCAGGAAAGGTGAGGATGTGAAATGGGTGCAGAAAAGCATGCCTTGGGGCCTGGCTCAGGGCCCACTTCTCCATGCTATCTTTCCCGAGGAGCCAGTGTTCGAGCCTTCTCACTGCCAAGGAGAATGGAGGACTCGGTGTCAGGTGCACCTGTCCTCTGAGGAGTCACCGTGGACAGGCATTGAAGTGTGCAGGCTCTGAGCCTGGCTGCCTGGGTTTACATCTTAGCTTCTCACTTAGCAGCTGACTGAACAATGCACAGCAAGTTACTTCATTTTTTCTGCACCTCATTCACTGAGCAAGTGGAGAGGAGAGCATCCGGACGGGTTACCACAATGGAAATTCATCAACACAGAAATGAGAGACAAGGAAGCAGCGGGCCTTTCTAGCCAAGGGCATCATCTTTAGGAGGCCCCACCAGCACTGTCTGCAGTTTCACTTCTATAGTTGCAATGATCCATGGCCAACCACAGCCCAAAAATATCAAACAGAAAATTCCAGAAGTCACCAGTTAATGTTTCAACAAACATGCATTGTTCTGAGGGTTATTTAAACATAAATCCTGAGCTATGCAGTCATTGATAACTAAGATGGACACTGTTACTAACAGGGGGGCAGTGTCCACACTGTGGACCCTCTGGACAGAAGGGTGAATCCTCACCCCATGTGGGAAAGAGCAGGATGCTGTGCAATTTCATCTACTACTCAGCAAGGCTCCTGGAGCACCCAAGGAGAAGGCCGGTAACAGCCTAACACTCTGTCACAATATCTCACCCCACCCCATTTCATCACACAGGAAATTCGTCGTCTCATCTCACCACAGGAAGAAGGGGGAGATTACAGTAAGATATTGGGGGGCATTCATATAACTTGTATTGTACTATATTGTTATAATTTTTCTATTTTAATATTAGTTATTGTTAATTTCTTACCATGCCTTATTTATAAATAGAACTTAGCTCGGGGTCCATGTATAGGGAGAATGTTGTGTGCCTATGCAGGCCTTGGTACGATCTGCAGATTCAGGAGCCTTGGAATGCGTATGCTGCGGAAAGGGGGCACTACTGCCTTAAGCATCCCCTAGTGTCAGGCTCTGCACATCAACTTCAACCTTAGCCACTCCACATGGTATATATTTTATCAACCTCAAAATCAGCAACAACATGGTTAAATCTCTGTCACAGATGTGGACATGGGACCTCCGAGACAGGATGTCGTCAAGGCCATATAGCCAGCAAGAATTAGAACCTGTCACCAATACATCCACCCTACTCGCTTATGCAAAGCTCTCAGCTAGGGTGTGTGTAGTGTACGTAGCAAGGTCACCCTGCTTCAGTGACACCCTAATTCAATGTACCTTACCTCACAACCGGCATACACTCTCCAGATAAGTTTAACCCAAATCTGGAAAGTCTTCTTGGCAAAGTACTTCTCCCTCCTTGGGATTCAGGGGCATTGTATGTGACCTGGTACCATTTGCTTAATCCCTCCTTGCTTCAGTCTCCTCATTGATACAATGGCGCTGATCTCCACACTCACCTTATTGAAAGTTCATAAGCACTGAATGAGCGAATGCACGCAAAGCCCAGAAATGGTGCGAGGCATAGGGTGAGCACTCAGACACTAGTACCTGTCAGTGTGATGCTTCAGACTGGCCAGGGGACCCAGAGAACTGGAGATAGTAACTTCATCACAGGGCTACAAGGAATGGAGAATGTTAGGATTCATCTACCAAACAAGGCATAATCAACAAACACGGTGAATGTTGTTTTAAATGATTACAGTAGAAGACATTAATCCCCCTCAAAATCCTCCCCCTCACTTCAACATGCTTATCCCATCATCCTCGCCATTTTCAGAAGCAGTTCTGGAACTCCTTTTTCACAAGTGCTGTAGTGGCAGCCTTCATATCCTGAACCAGTTTGCCTTTCCTGGTCATTTTGACTTTGTGGAAGACTCAGAAGTTTCCTGTGCTGGATCTGGTGAGGACACACAGCAATGATTTCCGAGCCTGCCATTCAGTGGGACAGCACTTAGCAACACTGACACACAACTGATCATGCCATGTAGAGACGCTCACGAAAGAGGACTCCAGAACTGCTTCAGGAAGTCCCGAGGCAATGAGATACGTGTATTCCAAGGAAGGGGGAGCATTCTGAGGAAAATCAATGGCAACTTGTCTTTTACTGAAATAATCTCTTTTTAATTTAAACGTTCACCTTATATTCTGATCACAGGACAAAGAAAAAGTTTTTTCTTTTCTGCTTTCATCTGGCACTTTCTCAAGGATACAGCACAAGAGCAGCAAGCAGTCTGTCTACAGTGTGCACACGGAAGCCCAGCTCTGTGATTTCCGTCCTTGTCCATGGTCACTCCTATAGCCACTCTGCTCACAGGCCCATGGCATCCAAGCGCATGCTAATGACTCCGTACCCTGCGGCCGGCCCTGTGTCTACCTGGGAAGAGCCAGTGGGAGCAGGGGAGCCTGGCCTGCAAGACACACAGGCCTGAAGAAAGGCTCCTCATCTGTAGAACGAGGAGGACCTCCGAGGCCGGCTCTAGCTCTAACAGCCTACGGCCTGCGCTTCCGAGGTGCCCTGGATTACTGGGCACTGCAGGGTGAGCCGCTGCATTTCTCATGCACGATGGGCTGGAGAAAAACTGGTGGGAGCCAAAGTCTCAAGTCTCCAGCATTGCAGCTGTCCTTGCTGCTTATCGGGAAGCCGAAGGTCATGCTTTGCCTGAGTCTCAAACACCAGTCTCATCCAAAAACCTCATCCAGGCCGTCTGCAGCGTCAAGGTCTCTCACTTGAGGAGAGAACAAGGTGGAGGAGAGGACGGAGGACAATGGGATATTTTCTTATGGGCAAACAGCTCTCAGAGTCCAATAGTCTTGTTCAGCTTTCCGCTGCAGCTGTGCTGTTTGATTCCTTTGCCGTTGGGTTGAAAATTGTAAAAAACACTTCACTTTCAAAAAATCACTGTAAATGTTTTTCCAACCACCAGCTCTTCGGGAGCATGAAATGTACTGGAACACTCTGAGAACCAGGGCCCAGGGACCAAATCATCAAGGACAGCGGGGAGGGATGAAGGTCTGAAGGTCACAGGTGTGGTCCCATTCAGGCTATGAAGGGCAAATCTGAGGACAGGCAGGGGCGAGGGTGGGTCTGGATACCTTGGAGGGCAGAAGATTCCATGGCCGTCACACCAGTGACTCCCACATCCACCGGCCCTCTGCCAGGGGCCCCCCTGCCAGCTACACAGGGAATTGCTCGTCTCAGTTTGTCCTGGAGGTGTCTGCATCACATCCCATGGCTCGGCTCTGCAAAAACACCAGCAAGGCTCATGTGTGATCTGGGAAAGTTGTGTTCACCTACAGGTGACCACCACGGTCCTGAGCAAGTGACCTGGGCAGATGAGCACAGAGGTGACAGCTGACCCCTGGTTTGAACCTCTGCACTGTCACAACAGCTGTGTGACCTGAACACGGGAATTAACTCTTATTGCCTCAGAGTCGACACCTCTAAAATGGGGAGCCAAATGGAATTTACCTGGAGAACCTGTGGAAAGAATGCCGCACATCTGTATGCAGCACGCACCTGTTATTTTTCTTCCTCTTCATCAAGCGTGGGATGGCATTTGAGCCAGGGACTAACGGGGAGGCTCTTATGGTCTCTTGAACCCTTCTTCAGCACCTGAGGGATTTGTTCCTCTGGCAACTAAAGCTCAGTCCGTCTTTGCTACCTCCAAGGGAAAGGGCCACTTGATAAGCCACTTTCCCACTATCTTGGTGAGATCAAATCCTGTCTTGGCTTGAAAGGAAAAAGGAAGAAAACAGAAAAGCACTGAGTGCTAACAGCACAGAGTGAGGACACAGGCTAGGGAAAAGAAAAGATCCCAAACAATCCACCTTGGGCTCCATGTTGCCTTTGTGGGTCCCTGGCTGAGCCCCCCTTCCATTCACCCTTGAAACTCCCACTTCCACCCTGGCCTTCTGTTCCTCCCCTCCCCCTTGGGCACCACACTGTCCTGGCCCAAGAGGCACCTCAGAGCTCAGGGGGAGATGGAGCTGGGTGAGATGGGATTTCACCTGAGTTTGGGGCCACATCTGTAGCTGCAGCCCCATGGGTGGTTCCTAGATGTTCAGAAACAAGCCTGGGGCAGACTGACCCTTGAACTGCACCCTGACAGGCAGAGGCATACAGAGGACACCTGGTAGCCAGACCCTTCCAAGCAAAAGAAGGGAACCCCCACCAGTGGAAAGAAGGGTGTCCCCGCCTTCCGGGCCAAGAGCAGCTCTCCTCCTCCTGGCAGTTCCAGGGCACTGGGGGCGATGTGCATATTGTGAGTGTACTCACTAGGAGCTTCCTTTGCAGTGGTTCAGGTTCTGCTGGGAAGAGAGCAGGGACCCTATAGTTGGTCCCCATGCTGAATTCCTTCTCCTCCTCTACCTCTCATCCCTCGCATCTTTCTGGAGGGAAAGGACTCTGGTTGTGCAAAGGAGTAGAATTCTCAGAAGGAGAATACACTTATAAAGAAATACATGTCTTTGGGAAACGAACCGGACAATGTGCGATGCAGAAAGAGGGCCATTGCCATTGTGACCCGGCCCCGGTAAGTCCCTTCCTCTGAGCACTCTGTGAAACAGCCTCCTGATGTGGTTCCAGAGTTTCTTCTGTGTCCACATAAGCACAGGAGCATGCACACAGCATAGCTGCAGAGCTGCTGCTTCTAAACCTCCCCTCTTGGTAGGGATACCAGTCATACTAGGTAAGGCTCATCCTAGTGACATCACCTTAACTTAACTGCCTCTGTAAAGATCCAATTTCTAAATAAAGACACATTCTGAGGTCCTGGGGGTTGGACTTCAATACACCTTTGAGGATGGTGCAATTCAACCCCAACAAATCTATTTCTGCTTCTTAATAACTACCTCACAGTCCACAGTTTTGGTGTGCTATAATTTACTATTTCTCAACTGGGGTACATTCAGTCTGCTTCGATTTTCTACAATGCCAACCAACACTGTAATAAAAATTCTGATTCTGTGCCCCACATATTCTTGTGCATTTCCTTATTCAGTTATTTTAAGGATGGTGTTATGGTCAGAATTTTGGTGTGTCCTCAAAATTTGTGCATTGAAAACTAAAATCCAATGTTCTTGTTAAGAAGTGAGCTCTCTAGGGAAGGGGTTGGCTCATGCAGGCTGTACCCTCGGGAATGGGATTAATGCCCCAATAGGAAATGTGGACAGGGGCACCCCAGTCCTTGTGCCCCCCACCAAGATGGGACAGAGCAGCATCCCTGCATCCCCTCAGGGCACTGACCTCACCAGCTACCACGTCTGCTGGGGCCTTGATCCTGGACTCAGCCTCCAGGACTGAGCGATACATTTCCACTGCTTATAAATTACTAGGTCCGAGGGACTTTGTTATGCATTTTAAGAAACGGAATTTATGGCTCAAAAGGTATGTATATGTTAAATTTTCATCAATGTTGACAAACTGTCCTGCAAAATCTTATACCCATTTTCATACCCACCAAGAATGTATAGTAATACCCTTCCCTGCATAGCTTCAAACACATTGATATCATCAATCCTTTGTAGTGCTGCCAAACTCATGAGTAAAAAGAAAGTTTTATCATAAAAGTGATTAAGAAAAAGGAGGAGAAAAGGGAATTAAAAATGTAATTACGATGTGTTTTGTACATGCACCTACTCACCACAAGGAATGTAAACATTATGTACTGCAAACATGGGCTAATAAAATAAAAAATTTTAAAAATGTGATAGCTGTCAAGAAAGGTATTTTTCTTTGGGGCCGGGTATTTAGCTCAGCAATTTCGCTGCCTGCTGCGCAAGTGCAAGGACCAGAGTTCGATCCCCAGTACCAAAAAAAAAAAAAAAAAAAAATTTTTCAAGAAAGATATTTTTCTGATCTCTGGAGAAATTGAACAAGCACCATAAAAATGCAGCACTTTCTGCAGTGGGTTTCCCGGTGCAGCCCATGGATTACCTTGTCTACTCCTCCCAACAGACCTCTACCAGAGTCACTACATATATTGTTAAATATTTCACAGGTAACTAAAGCTTAGAAAATTTAAATAACTTTTTTACTTAAATTTAAAGAGATTTCTTATTGGCTGGAACCAAGATTCAAAACCAGGCAACCAGGCAGGATAATCTGGGAGGCTGTTCTAGTCATCGTGCCTGAGGCCCCCTTGTCACTGGCTTCCCATCAGTCCGTGGCTCGGTGTCAGGATTTTGTGATTGGTTAATTCCTGGGACAGCACTGCTCTGGGGATGCCTCTATTTTTAGTAGTTTCTTAGCACTTATCCTGTGATTTTTTTTTTTTAGTGTTCTTTTTTTTTGGTGCCGGGGATTGAACTCAGGACCCTGCGCTTGCAAAGCAGGTGGTGGAACCACTGAGCTAAATCCCCAGCCCTATCCTGTGATTTTTAAAATATCTTAACCATTAACTACTTGCCCTAGCAAGATCAGAAGCAGTCAAGAAAGTCAGAGGCCAGGTAAGGTCTTTTGAGCTTCAAGCCATTGACAAGTGAACAACAAGTGGAATTTGTTGTCATACATGACAAGAAGCCCAGAGGTAGGCTTTTCTACACTTAGTTAACACAGCTGTTCAGAGTGTTCAGCTTTCGGAAGTCTTCCCTTCTCACTTTTCCAGAACACTGGCCCTGGCTCTAAGGTTTGTCCGTTTGTGGGCCAAGAACACCAAAGCTCTTCTGCCTTCACCTCCTGCACCTATTCCAAGGTCTGCTAGAATGACAAAGGGGATTGGAATGTGATTCAGAGACTAGTAGATTTAGAGTTTGATACAGCTAAAAATATTCAAATTTGCTTCCAACCGAAATATAATTTCTTAGTCGACACCAAAGTAGGAGTTGGTTCACACAGTCAAAGTAGTTCGGTTCAAGATCTTGATTCTTTTCTAGGCAAAAGGAAATCAAATCTGAGTTTGAAAGATTCACTGAGGCTGCTTCTTTCTTGGGAAAGATTGTTGCTACATCTTAATACTAAGAGAAGCTGATGTTCAGGTCACTGAGCAGCAGCTCTTGGTGTAGATTTAAACAACAACATCCCAACCATTTTTGCTCTGAGGAGACCCAGAAAATGGTGTGGTCCAGGTACTTCACATTGAAAATAATAATTTGAAAAAGCCCAAGCCCTGTGGAGTCAGAATGAGGACTAGACTTGGGCTTCCCAACAACACGCCGCTCCTGGGGAGAAAGTGAGCAGGGATGATGCATTACTATGTTTTCTTTTTTTCCTTCTGTGGCTCAAAACCTTGAGCCATTTCAGACCACTGCTGGGATGAGTCTGTACCAACGAGTTCTCAGAACTGCGATATCGCCATTGTTCAGAGGATCTGGGTATTTCCCAAGCAATTTGCATTATTCTTAACTCTTACAAATGTTCTTGGAAATTATTTAGACATTTGATGGGCATTGTAAGTGAAAACCCAAAAGGACAAGCTTGTTGTGTGTGTTCTAACTAAGAGGGTGATGCATATTAACTGCAGAAAGATTTGAAACCTCGGAAAGAGTATCCCCCACCCAGTGATAATCACTACTAGCATCACGACTTATGTTTTTACATATTTTTGTAGTACATATTTTCATGTACTAGATTAAAATTTAATCTACAAGATTAAAATTTATGAAAGTTCACTTTTTTGCATATGCTTAAAAAATAAAAATGGATGGAGACCATTTTCCAATATCAATAAATAATAGATAAAAGCTTAATTCTTTCCACGATTCTGGTCTCGGCATTCGTTCCACAATGCAACCGGTTTGCAACCAAAATCATGGAATAAATTAAGTTTGTGGATCAAAGTACCACTGTACTTTAGTTTTAAAGAGTGTAGTAGAGTACCACATCATATAGATAAACCACAATGAACCTAATCAATTCTCTACGACTTGATGTGTATGTTTATTACTAATATTGCAAAACTTTAGACACATATATTTATGCATTTCCAAACATAAAATCATTGACTCAAAGATAATGGACCTTTTTCGGATTGTTAATGTATTCTGTCAGATGGCATTGGGGAGCTTAGCCCACTTCCATGGCCCTTTCTGCGTGCGACATTCCTTGTTTCCCTACTTCCTAGCCCACATATGAGGCTACTGCTCCCTGGAATCTCAGCCAAGACTAGCTTTTGCCAAAGCCAAGCTTACCTCTGTGACTGTGATTTTACCTCTTCCCCTTGGTAGGCCCCATGAATTCTTGTCTGGGTCAAGGCCATGTGAGAGGTTTCTGGCCTCACTGCGCTGCGCTGACACAGATTCAGGGGACATTGTGGCAAAGGGTCCAGCTAGCGGATGCGTTCACTTGTGAGGCCTGTCAGCAGCAGACCGTGCAGAGGGCACGAGGGGACTGCTTCCTCAGAAGCATGGTGACAGTCTGGGCAGAAGGGCCTCCTCTAATTGCCTCCCCCTTCCTTTCCTGCAGGCCTTGCCCTCCTGGCCTCAGACATCTTGGGCAGGGGCTCATTTGGGCTTCCTTTTGCACTTCCTGCTAATGGACCGGCACAGGTGCATCCAGGAGTGAATTGAACAAACTGGCGCGTTCTGGGCAAGGCTGGCATTCGTAGGCAATTTCACTTGCTAATAAATCAATGCAAACAACAGGGTGCTTCATTTCTTTCCCCACAAGCTTTAATAACCCAGCCCCATCATAATGAATTCTGGGGGCAGAATTAATGTAAAAGAGCAATGGTGATTAGGTGATTACCGAGTACAGAGAATATTTAACCTTCCCAGTGACAAGACTGCCTAAGACTACCTGATAGCATGTATGTCCTCTGGAAATAATTAATAATTTAAAAATTATCCAATCTCTACTATTAATCAAGAAATAAGGATCTAGGAGTAGTGCCAATCAAGCTGAGTTCTTCCCCCATTTAATGTCTGCGAATGTGCTTCTGTCTCTGGTGCTTTTGTATGTGTCAGCCTCTTTGATTTTTATTTCAGGCTGGCTAGACTTAAGCTGTTACAAGTCTCTCCGAATATTTCAACAAGCTGAGACACATCAACCTCTAAAATTATCCACCCCGAGTGAAATGCCAGGAAATAACCTTTGGCCCCTGCCTTTTTTAATTGCAGCTCAAGCCACTTTTAAACCCCAGGCTGTGACAGTCTGGGTGCTGTTCTTCACCCACTCTCAACTCCCCCCTCTTCTCCTGGGCTGTTTACTGGGGTAGGGGCTGTGTTCTCCAGATAAAAGGTAGATGTGTCTTTTCTCAGATATATAGTTTTAGCTTCACCAACAGAGCAGCCATACGTAGATAAATCTTACCAAAACACACCTGCCTGAATGCATGCATGCACCCATACATACACACAGAAACACACACGCACACCCCACACAGAAGTGGGGAAATCATCATGCTAAGTAGAAAGGCAGGCACTGCAGGAAGATTCAGAGCAAAATGAGTGGAAGACACTTGAGCGGTCATCTTCCCAAACCCCCTGAGACACGGAGAGAGGAGGTGACTTTTCCAGGGTCATAAAAAGATTAAAAAGAGGAAAATAATTGGATATAGTTTCTTGGGCTCCTGATGCCCTCACCCTTTTCCCTGAATGCCACAGAGACTGGAACAAAGGGAGTCAGAGGGTAGTGCAGGAAATACAGTTGCCAAAATACTCACTCCGTAAATGTTACTGCTCCTCCAGCAGGCCAGTCGGCTTCCTCTCTGGCTGACTCCGAAATGCATGGGCTAAGCCATGCGGGTTTTCTGTCTCGTGTTCATCCCTGTGTGCTAAGCCAAGGAGAAGGACCATCATCCACCTCCGTACCCCCAGCCCCTGCTCAAAGCACAGTGCTCAGGTGGATACACACAAAGGATGCAAACTCTCAGGGATCCGGGAAGACATCTCATGTAAGGGGGTCTGTGTGCAGCAGAGCACAAGCCAGGAAATTTATCAACCACCCAGGACAGGCAACCAAATGGGACAGGCAGGGAAGTCACTACCAGAAGGGACTCTGAAAAGCAAGCCCAGAACAACTTCTGACCAGCTTAAACCTTCATGAAGCAAAAAATGCTCATCAGGGTGAAGTTGACTGTGGGCCATAGGAGGGCAAGAAAGTAACTCCACCTGTATAGAAAAGCAGGAATTGCCATTTAATTGTAGAAACGGTCTAATTTCTTCTTTACCTTCCTCTGTGACCCATTGGTTGTTCAGGAGGGTGTTATTCAATTTCCATGTGTTTACGAAGTTCTTATGGTTTCTTTTGCTGTTGATCTCCAATTTCATTGCACTATGATCTGATCATATACTAAAAGTATAAATGAGAACCAAAATGTATAATAGATAAAGTGAAATAGGAAGCAAAGGTTCAAAGGGTAAGTAGGAGGGTGGGGGAAAGGAAAGAAGGGGAAGAAAAGTAAGAGAAAAGAAGGGAAAATGGAAAAAAGCTTTCTTAAATAGGGAGGAGTGGAGGAGTAGAAAGGAGGGAAGGGGAATGGGAAAAAAAAAGAACTAAGATAAATCATGTACAGCTACAAATTCTCAATGATGAATGTGAATTTAATGCATGCCTAAAATGTACCAACATGGTCAATTTTAAAGAAAGAGAAAGAGAGGCAGGAAGGGGAGGGTCTGACAGCAGCCCGAAATGGAAAAGGTTGGAATACTTACTTGGGATCTACATGGGATCTACAGCTTACTTCTCTGAAGAGCACTATTGTAGGGAGTAGGGGCCTAGATTTCTGCCTGCTGACTCAACCAAGCATCTGCTTTTTGCAGATCCAGGCTCCACTGGGCCACTCTGGGCCCTTAGCTGGGTGAAGGTGGTCAAAGTCTGTGAAGTACACTGTCCTGACCCAGGGCCAGGCTCTCAGAAAACACAAATCCTCACTTGCACTTTTCCCATAAAACCATCTCTTCCTCATAGGCTACACCTAAGTCCCCAGTTCTTCACCTTGGGTGCCTTTCCTTCTTTGCAAACATTTGCTGAGAGCTACTATGCTGCCCAGCACTGGTCGCCTGACTATATAAATCAGTATCTCTCAAATTTCTATGATCACAATAATTGCCAAAGTACTTTTTAACTAATTACATATTCCTGGGCAAAAGTTCTATATCAAATGATTCAAATCTTAGAGAAGGGGCTTAAAAATCTCTTTCAAATACCTCAAGCAATTTATATCATTAGACAAGTTCAGAAAACACTAGTAGAGATTAACAACAGCAATAGAGAAATAGTAAATAAAACAAAGGGAAGAGTTCTTCCCTTCCAGAAATACCAAGAAGTACGTAATCAAATGAAAGAACATTTTTTCCCATACTAGGGATTGAACCTAAGTTACATCCCCAGCCCTTTCGATCTATCATCTATCTATCTATCTATCTATCCATCTATCTATCTATCTATTTACAGTGGTACTTCTGTCCACAAATTTAATTCTTTCCATAACTGTGGTCACAGAATTCATTCCTTGACACTGTTTGTATATGGGCTTGCAGTTCAGTTGCAACCAAAATTGTAGAACAAATTCTACAACCAGAACCATGGAAAGAATCAAGCTCATGACCAAGGCACCACTGTACAGTATGGAGATAAGGTCTCATTAAGTCACAAAGTTCCCCAGGTTGGGCTCAAACCTGTAATCCTCCTGCCTCAGCCTCCCAGAGTGCTGGGATAATAGGCATGCACCACCATGCCCAACCTGAAAGAACATTATTGAAAATAATCATTCCCAATGCAAGGTGCACTCAGCTCGCTTTCTAAGAAAACATGGTGGTCATTGGTATGATTTCCAAGCAGACATTTCTTATGGGGCTTGGCGTGGAAAGCTCTGAATGGGCTGAATGGGGCCAGGTAGTTTCCAAGTAGTTGTGGAGGTTATCAGCCCAACCCAGTAACTCTGCAGAGCTGAAATCATGAATGAAAATGTAAACCATGTATGAATGGAAAAAGTTTATGTTGAGAAACAATTGCAAACAGTTTAAAGCAGCATACCTAAGAGTAAAATCAGCCACTCCCAGCAGAAGTTTATAATAAATAAGACACTTAGCACACACAGACACAAGAAAAATAAAATCACCCTGGTTCGGCCAGTAGTGCAGAGCTTGGAGAAGCTGGGCAAAGTGGTTCTCAGAGATTACTGGACACACAGAATCGATTTGGCTGTAAAATGTGCACTGGTACCCTCCCTCTTCCCCCTGCACAGGCACTGCTGCCTCCTCAGCCGTCACTGGCCCTCCCCAGGAACTCTGCCCCTCTCCACCTTCTTTGGCCCCTTTTCAAATATTCTCCCCTCCTCCCGGGAGCCTCGAATCAGAGGCATTAGTGCACACACTAACAGCAGAGACACAGTGAAGTTCTTTCTACAAGGTTCCGGGATAATCAGAACCCTTGTTAGGAGGAAATACACTGGTCTGACTGGCAGCTGGTAAATGCAGACTAAATGATGGGCTGCATTTAGCACTTTTCAGCTCAGTACAGTTTGGTGTTAAAAATGATCAGACGTTGGGAATTACACGGTTTAGGGTTTTGTTTCAAATGCGTTTGTTTGCTTGTTCGTGTTGTCCTAAGTACCAACAGGGTCCATTTTTCGGATGAAACGTTGTGCAATGTGTGCAAGTAGAGCCTCCCTGGGAAGATGAGAGGCAGCGCTGGATCCCTGCCTCTCAGTGCCCTTGCATCACTCCGTGGTCCCTACCTTCCTTGCAGATGCTTAAGGCGGGGAAAAGAAAAACACGTGTGGAAATCACTGACGCATTCCGCCAAGTCTTCGTTTTGAAAATAAGAAAATTGAGACCAGCAAGTGCAAATGCTCAGCCAAAGCCATGGCAATGGTGCGAGACCTGGAAGCAGGACCCGGTCCATTGGGTTCCCATCTGCAGTCCTTGCCTGTCCAGCAGGGAGCCTCCTGGGCCAAGGAGCTGAGTTCCCTGTGGGTGCCCACTACAAGTCACAGTAGGGCAGGGGGCAAGAGGAAGAATCAGACGTTTCCTGAGCTGACCACACCACCCCCACTCCCTGCTTTCTTCAGAGGCACTGTCACAGCTGTGTCTACCTGTCCCCTCCAAACCCTCATGCGGTCACAGGTGGGGCTTCTCAGAGGTGGCTGGATCTAGAGCGTGTGACTCTGGGATTGATTCACGGTTCAATGGTAGGCTCAAGGGCGCTAGGATTAAAGATGTGCTGAGTACCCTGGATAAGACTCAAGGACAGAAAGAGCTGTGGTCGTCCTTTGTTCCTTTGTTACCTGCTGCCTGCCATGGACTGTTTCTCCTCTGCGGTGCTCCTCTGCGGTTCCCCTCTGCCACCCCGCCTTGGAGCCAGCTGACTATGGACTGAAACCTCTACAAACTGAGAGCTAAATAAGCCTTTCCTCTTTTAACTGTGGGTGTAGGGTATTTTGTCTCAGCAACAAGGGAAAAGTATCTAAGGAAGGCACCCTTGCGTGCCTTCTAGGGTCTGAATAGGATTAAGGCCAGAAATAATAAGTTGGCCCTTCTAAACCAGACATCCTGAAGGAGGTGAAATGCAAAGGTTCAGCCCTCAGCTCCAAGCCATCGCCAATCTCTGTCTGCCTCCTCCACACCTGCCTGTCCAGTGTTCCTAGTGCTCTGCACGTTCCTTCCTCTTCCTTCTACCTATCCCTCGATCCCCGTCTCCACATCTGCAGCTGACACTCAAATATTCTCAGCTCCTGTCCAGATTCTTTGCACTGCCCTGAAGAGAACCTCCTCTTATTATTGGCCAATAAGGTATTAGTACATTAGATGCCTTGGAGCTAATGAGGGCCATGGACATCATTTAGTGGAATTTGAGAGTGACAACACATTGACATTGGTAAGGTGACTGATCCAATGTTTTATTTCATTGAACAAGTTGAACAACACTTAGCACATTGATCCACAGTGTCCTGCAATCCATCTTGGCCATTACTGTAATGGTGCCATGCCGTCGATGCCCTTTAAGTAATTGCCACTGTGCAAAGAGGGACTTGTCTTTCTCATGTCAGAGCAGAGCTAAGCTGAATTGTGAAAGATTTTAGTCTTTCCTTTATTCCTTCTTTCCTCTCATTTTAGGCCCTTCTGATTTAACAAGGAGGCAGGAGCTCACAGAGCCTTGGAGGTTAGTGAGGCTGTACAGTGAAGAGCCAAACTGGACACATGGACACACGATGGCCAACACTATCTAAGCCCTAATTTACTTCCTGTCGTACCAGGCCGAATGATCTTGGGAAGACTCCTCAGCCTCCCTGTAGCTCAGTGCCTGCATCTGAGTTAAAGATAATTAGTGAAATCTGCTTGTCCCCACCTGTCTCACAAGTGATGGGTCCTACTTCAAGCCCAGATGTTCTGCCCCTAGCAACACAGAGCCAACAGAAGAGAAGAGAATGGGTTAGGGTCTCACCTAATCCCTGCCCTCCAAGGCAGATAGGCCCTGATTGGACACATTGTACAGGAACTTGTAGCCAGGGTAGAAGAAATAGCATCTAAGGTTGGAGTCAGCTCGTGTCTAAGAGGAAGGGACAATCAGGTGGTCCCGACCAGCCAAGCATAACACATTGGTAGAAGATACAGTGGAAGCCAAATCAGTAGTCACTACCTGGAGGTGAGTCCTTAAGACACTGTTGTCTACCAGGACCAACTCCAAGACAGTCTCCTGGCCTGAAGGTGGTCCTTGAGCAAGTGGAAACCTGGATGGAAAGGGGGCAGACAGGGCTGTGTCTCAGGGCAGCAGTAGAGACGCCGCACCCTGTTTCAGCAGGAGCAGTCCTAAGGGGGCTGGGTAACAGAGCCAGAAAAGTTTGTGTCTTAAGCCTACAAACTCAGTAGGTGAAGAATTAAGTCCACTCTAAGTCCTGCCTGGAGCAGGCTGGCTGAGAATTTGGGAGAGGAGCCAGGTAGGGAGAGCTCTGCACCCATGGGCGGGAAGCCCCAGTACAGGCGGCAGAGGAGGCTGACCCACCCATCCTGGCTTTACTGCTGGCTGTGGGCTGACTCTGCTCACTCACTCACCAGGTCACTAACGTCCTCTGGGTCTCATTTCCCTCCTCTGCAATGGTGGAGTGAACCTAGCTCACAAGGCATTGTGAAGTTCAGTGGTGCGATGTGTGCGGTGGGTGGGTGGGATAACTTCACACTTCTGTTTGAAATGAACGAAATAAGGCAGAAGAAAGAGGCATGGAGTATGTCTAATGTCATTCGCTGAACAGCCCTGCTACGTGTCGGGGACTGGGCTCGGAGTTGAGAAAACAAAGATAGACCATATGGCAACCCCGCCTCCAAGTAGCCCACAGTCTAAAAGAGGAGGCAGACGGTATGTTTTGATGTCAACTCAGAAATATTTAGTCTCCATGAAAGGACAAACTTACCAGGCACCGAGAAGGGAAATGCAGGGCCCTCGAGTCTCCACCGTTCCAGCACGGCCTGCGGCACGGGTCTGAGTCTGGCGTGCCTGGCTGGGCTCGCACAGTGCTGGACGGAACAGCAAGGGAGCCACGCTGGGCGGCAGAGCCGACTGTATTCTGTAATAAACTTTACTCATAAGGTTTATATTTGAATTTCTCTTTTTCTCTTTTTAACATTAATTTTATTGGTACATTTTAGGTGTACAATATAATGACACTAGGTGTACAGTATAATGAACAGTCTCATCATTGGAGATTTGTACCTTTACATATTCTCTTGGTTCTTATTTTTCCCCCTTTCCCTGCCCTCCCTTCAACCCCTCCACCCCTCCCTATTTACAAAGACTTTGCTTCTGTTTTTTTTTCTTTTCTCATATTAATTCCATTCCCTTCTTTCCTTTCCCCTAGCCCTCCCACTTCCTCCTCCCCTTTGCCTCTTTTCTTCCTATTTCACATTATCTATTATACCTTTTAGTCCTCATTTACACTCTCAGTTTTTCACACTAGAGAAACTATTCGGTGTTTACTCATGTGTGTCCTGTTTATCTCACTTAAGAGTATGGCCTCAATGTGTAACCATTTAGCTATAAATGTCTCTAATTTCTCATTCCTTACAACTGAGTAGTACTCCATTTTATTAATAAAAAATGCATTTTCTTTATCCAGTCTCCAGTTGGTGAGCAACTGGGCTGTTTCCAAGCTTTAGCTATCACAAACTGTGCTGCTATGAACATGGGTGCACATCTATCACTGTGGAATGATTCTTTTAATTCTGATGGCTTCACTGCTGAATTCTACAAGACATTTAGAGAGGAACTACTGCCACTACTGTTTAAACTTTTCAATGAAATTGAAAGGGAAGCAATACTCCCGAATTCATTCCTGGAAGTGAGCATCACCTTGATCCCCAAAGCAGAGAAAGACCCAACCAAATAAGGGAACTGTAGGCCAATCTCACTAACGAGCATAGATGCAAAACTCCTCAATAAGATACTGGCAAACAATGCAGAAGATCAGGAAGATTTTACACCCTGACCAAGTGGGATTCATCCCAGGTTATGGTTCAGTGTACACAAATTAATAAATGTAATACACTATATTATATTTGAATTTCCACTTTTGATGACTATGTCTTATTTCTCAATTGACTCCAAATTCAAAAGGGTGGGGAAGGGCAATGTTATTTATTGGTTCTTGCAAAATCCAGCATGATAAAAGTTATTATGTGACAGCAGTACGGGCAAAGCATAGAAATAGTGTGCATTGTGGAGGGATTTATTCTATATGGTGTGTGTGTGTGTGTGAGCATGTGAGTGTATAAGTGTGTGTGTGTGCGTGTGTGTGCAGAATCCAAGGAAGATTTACAGAAGTAGATGATGAACTGCTAAAGAGTGGTTTGAGAAAAGAATAAAAAACCATTAAGTAATCCCAGCCCTCGGGAGGCTGAGGCAGGAGGTTTGCCATGAGTTGGAGGCCAGCCTGGGCTATGTAGTGAGTTCAAGGCCAGCCTGGACTGCATACAGAGACCCTGTCTCAAAAAATGAAAACCCAAAACCACCTGGGCATGTGGGCAGAGGCTTGAACGTGAGAAAGAGGGGATCGGTTTCAGGAAGGGCAAAAGCTGTGTAAATCTCAGTAAGAGAGCATTACTTTGTCAACACTATACCACAGAATCCCTAGAGCCACGGTAGAATTCCTCAAATTTCTCCTGCCAGATTAGCAGTGCCTTAGTAAACCCAGAGAATCCCCCTCACCCTAGCTGGCCCTGTGCCTGCTGGGAGGACACGGGCCCAGCTGCAGGCGAGGTCCTGACTCGGGTGCAGCTTCAGCGGGGCCCGCGTTTCCCCGTGTAGCAGGAACGTGTGACACCATCTCCAGACTTCTCCCAGCCCAAGAGACGCTTCCTCTTTCCCCATGCTCTAAATCCTGTTACCTTCCTGACTGAGAGAGGGCACCCATGCCCCCAGATCTGTTTGATTGCTTCTCAGCATCCAGAGCAGCCTTGACAACAAGGAGCAGCCTTTGACATACTGGGCACTCACTCACCTCACTTGCCTCAGCGCTTCCTTCTTACACACACACACACACACACACACACACACACACACTTTGTCGGAAGGAAAAACATAACTTGCTGAGCCAGTGTTTGGTTTTGAAATTTAATGCAATGTTGAAGCCCTTCTTTCTCTTACAAACCCCGTTGTCTGGTAGCCATCTTCATAGACTGATGAGCAAGAGGAATGCCGACATTGGCCGAAGGCTGCAAGTAGGGCAAGTGCAGGACTGTTTACTCCCTGGGGTGGGGTACTCCACGATGCCTCACTCACATTTGGGGCTGGGGATTCTTTGCCATGGCTGTCCTGGGCCTTGTAGACTATCTACAAACGTCTCTGGTCTTTCCCCGCTGGACTCAGCCCCTTCCCTGGTTACGACAATCAGAAAGGTCTCCAGTCCCGCCCAGAGTCCCTGAGGTCCAGTCCGAGAGCGGCTGCTTTAGGGTCCAGCTCCCTCAGCCTGGGGGAGGCACACACGCCTGTCCTCCCAGAGAGCCCACTGAACGTGCTTCTCTTCGATACTCGTCATTGCTTTCTTCATTCAGCTAATTCAGCTCTTCCTGGTGTTGGCTGCATTCCTTGGTTATTTAAATGCTCGTCTCTCCATCCTTTATTCTGCCCATGTTGCGCCTGGCATGCTGGCCTGCCCACACATCTCTGCAGCTGCGCTTACTTCACCGTGGCACTCCTGCTGGTCCTTACCCTGCGGCTCAGTCATTCACATTTCTGGGCTCTCCCTCCTGCCATTCACCCACAGGGCCTCTGTACAACACCTGGAAGGAAGGCAAAGCTTTGAATTCCAGTTCTGGTTCTGCCACGTCCTTGCTGTGCGACCTCAGAGAAGCGCATGCCTCTCTGAGAATAGTAGCTTCCCCTGCAAATTGGAATGATGATCACATATCCCTGCCTACCTAGCCTGGTTGTTTTAAGGGAGAAAAAATAAGAGAGAGGCAGAGGAAGTGATCAGAAAACTATGGAGCATGATACAAAAGAGAAAGATTGCTATGATCATGTCATTATCTGAGAAATAAAGGATTTGGGAAAGAAAAGAATATTAGTGTGATGTGCTCACCCATCGGAGAGACAGCCAGCTGGGGGCAGGACAATAGCACCTTGGGAAGCCCAGGACAAGGGGAGGAGGGGGAGGCACGCTCCCTTTGCTGTCTGGGGACAACCAAGCTCACATGCTCTGGGACTGTGAACCTCAGGAGATCCCATCCCGCCAAAGCGGTGAGAAGGGCTCAAGGCCGGGGCTGGGCCACTTCATACGGCCTGGGGCTGAAGGGTCCAAGGAGAAGGGCCAGGAAGGACACCTCTTCCAGCAGAGGGACCATCAGGGAGCCGCGGCTGAGGTGCATTAGGGACTTAGCATGTGCGGACGTTGTGCTAGGAGTGCTTCCTGAGGACGAGCACCCTCGCTGATTCATCCGGAGAGGGTGGAGGGTCCTGGCAACGGCTCACGGCCCAAGCTGTCTTGTGTACCCCAGAGGTCCCATCTATGTGCCACCGGGCCCCATGGCATAGCTCCATTCCATCAGGGAAAATGGAGCCTTCAGAATCCACTAGGACACTGAGCAGGCCGCTATGCACAAACACCTGTGTTCATGGGGAGGCAGGTCTGGTGCTCTCTTTGTAGGTGATGAAAACAAGATGTGATGAGAAGGAGTGTGTGTGCCACACTCGGTGCACACCCTGGACACCTGAAGGTGAGCGTGAGCACCACTGCGGGAGGGAGGAGCACCGCCCTCCCTCCAGGGCCCAGAGCCTAAGCCTGAATGCACCCCGGCCAGCAGCAGTGGGGAGAGAGCAGGTGAGCGGGAAGCCAGGCAAGGGCAGGGCACTGGGGCCTTGGTCCCACTTCTCAGCCAACGTGGAAGCAGAGGTTGAGCAGGGCTGGGGGAGACGCCAGCCCCCAGACACCACAGGCCCTTCTTTCCACTCGGGTTGAACTTAGGGCCGAATCTGCCACCGTTCTTTGGGTGCAAGGAGAATAAGCAGCTGCTGGAGGCCACATGCAGAGGCGCAGGAGCTGCCCGGGGGACTCTCCTGGTACCGTGAAGGGACATTTTCTTTGGCACTGAAGGAAAATGTCTTTCCTCCCAACAAGAGAAACATGGTGTTCCGGTGACATTTAACTTTATGTTCCCCCAGCTCCGACTAAAGAAACCATGGTACCTGGAGATCTCTACTTTCATAGGAAATTGGCCAACACAAGTCATTTTGATACTTGGGCGCTGTGACTTTTTCCTTTGCTGGAGGTCAAGCCCTCCTTCCCTAGCCAGCAAACATTTCCTGTTCGCTGAGATCACGTGTGAAGGAGAGGCAGCCTTCACTCGGCCGGCTGTAAGCTGTGTGCAGGGCTGTCAGCCAGTTGGGGTTGACACCTGAAAGGTGGCCCTGTTAACCACCTACAAGCTCTCTTTCTGGTTAGGCATGTGTTCTCCAGTTCACCACTTTGTACACCGCTGGGCTCAAGCCCTCCAATAGCCCTGAGAAGGCAGGCACTTTATCACTAGTGTCCCTCTTTTAAAAGTAGGCCACTGAATGGGCAGTAACGTCCCGAGATTACCCGGGATCGGGAAGTGACAGAGCTCAGCCTGATCTTCACAGTTCCCAGATGCCCAGGATGCATTGGCCACCCACGGGCTTGGTACCTTCCAGGAAGGTCTGTCCTGCCTCACCCACTAACAGTGGGAACCTCTCACAGCAGTGGCCGGGCCCCACGGCACCCACAGTCCCAACCATGTTTCTGTGCCACTTCTGTCCACACTCACATGCCACACCTTCCAAATTGTGCCCTGACTTCTGGGGCCCCTGCTTGAGATGCCCCAAGTACCCAAGAGCCTCAGAAACACACAGAAATGGCGCAGAGCGTCTTGGTTATCGGACATGGAGTCTGCCCTCTGCTCACCTCCTGTTTCTCCTAAATGACCGCATCTGCGCTCCTTCCATCCTGCATACGCTTCTCCCCTAACTCTGAGCACCAGTCGAGTGGCCATACAGAGACTGCATACAAATACACAGCTGAGCTCAACTTTAGATGCCCTCCATAAATCAGATCCCCAAGCTCCGCTAGCAGACTTCCGGGAGTGGCAGACAGCAGCACAGCACGGGCAGAGATAGTAAGTTCCAGGCCTCCTCGGTGTCTAATGGCTGAGAATCTTTCCACTCCTCCTGGCCCAGAAAACAAGCAAGCTGTTAGTAAGCAGAAACTTTCCCTCCTCCTCCTACAGCCTCCCTGGCAGTAGGGAAGGTAGAGAGGAAATCCGGCGTGTCAGGGTAGACCCACAAAAATCAAAGAGAGAGAGGAAGAGTCAGATGGTGTTCTTATCTCAACAAGCCTCCAGGTCCATTTCTGGGCAGATCTTCCATCCCAATCCCATTTTGCCTCTGGATATGGTCCCTAAGTGTTCTCACTTCAGCCCCAAATCTTTGTAGGCAAGGAAACTCTTGTAGACAAAGGCTCTTTGCCACCCTCTTAGCTTATCATCACTCTGCAGACTCACCATGTGCCTTAGGTATACTCGGTGCTAGAAAGTGTGGTAGCACTGATATGAGTTACATGGTTTGACGTGTTGGTGGCCACGAGGAAAAGCTCACACCAAAATAAATAATAAAGAAATAATTATTAAAGTCAAGACCCCAAGAAGGCTGGAGGAGGAGGAGATGAAGAGGAGAAGGAGAGGAAAGAGAAGACGAGAAGTGGGGAGAGGAGGCAGAGGGGTGGGAGCGGGAGGGAGGAGCCAGTATGCACTGAATGACGCACCCCTCCTTGGAGGCAGAGAGGTCCCTGGGGAGGGGACTGAGCAACCCTGAGAACCCACTCGGGCCAGGGTGGGAGACTTCTCCTGCCTATAACCTCTTCAGCAAACTGGCTCCTACTGCAAGCAGGAACTTTAAATGGATTATCTATGTTTTTAGCGTTTTATTGAGGCATAATTGACATGCAATCAACCACATATATTTAAAGTACACAATTCGATGGGGCTTGACCTAAGTATATATCCGTAAAATTATCACCACAGTGAAGATGGCAAGCATGTTCATCACCCACAAAGTGCCCTGTGCCTTCCTCCTCTCCCTCCTTCCTGCCTTCCCAGGAATCAACAGATCTGTTTTCTGTCGCTTTAGATTTGTTTGCATTTTCTACAATTTTTAAATAAATGGAATCATACCATATGTGCCCAATAGTTTATTCCATTCCATCTCAGAGTTGCTTGTTTATCCACTCACCTGTTGAAGGACATCTGGAGTTTGGCCCATTTCGCTACACTATTACAAATAAAGCCCCTGTGAATATCTGCGTACAAAGCTTTCAATAGGCATGTTTTCATTTCTGTCTGGAAAGTACCAGCAGGGAAGTAGCCGGATCATGCGGTAGGGCCGGGATGAACGCCTAAGAAACTCCTGGACGTTTAGACACTTGGTTCACTATTTTAACTGCAGCCGTTCCAACAGGTAGTGAAACATCACTGTAACTTCCATTTATCCTTCCCTGATGACCGTTAACCCTCTTGTTCAAGGTCTATGCCCCTTTTCATATTGTTCAATTAGATTCGGTAAACTGAAAGCTGGCATCTATGTTCACAAGACATATTGGCCTGTAGTTTTCTTGTAAGATTTTTGTCTGGTTTTAGGTAGGAAGGTAATGGTAGCTTTGGAAAATGAGTTGAGAATTATTTCCTTCTCTTCAATTTTTTTGGATGAGTTTACCAGTGGATTGAATTTATTCAGTAACTGAATATCTTTTCATGTGCATATTTGCCATCTGTACACCATCTTTGGTGAATACCTCTCCATTCCTTTGTCCATTTTAATTAGATTATTTTTTCTTATTACTGAGATTCTTTAAAATCAACTTTATTGAGAATCAATTTGCATATATTTCTATTAGGTTTGACAAATTTATTCTCCTGAATAAATAACACAATCATGATACAGAAGATGTCTATTATTCAAGAAAATTCAGTCTCCAGAAAATCCTACCATCTGGTGTGTGTGTGTGTGTGTGTGTGTGTGTGTGTGTAATAACAGCTATACTGAGCTATAACTTACCTACTATATAGTACATCCATTCAAGACATACAAGCCAAAGATGTTTAATATACTCACAGATTCCGAGCTCATTGCCATAATCAGCTTTAAAACATTTCAGAATATTTCACCAACTCATACACATTATCAGGCTCCAACCATTTTTCACTTCCACCTGCCAACCATTGCACAGCCACTAATCAACTTTCTATCCCCTGGAGATTTGCCTATGCTGCACGTTTTATACAAACAATCACATGAGTTGTCATTTGTGATACGGTTCTTTTGTGTAGCATAATATTTCCAATGTTCAAGCATGTTGTAGCTTTTATTAGTACTTCATTTCTCTCTATTGCTAAATAACATCCCATTGTGTGCCTAGAGCACATTTTATGTACTTGTTCATCAGTTGATGGAGACCTGTGTTGTTTCCATTTTGTTTTTGATGTTGCGAGTACTGATGGTATGAAAATGTGTGTAGAAATTTTTGTGTAAATATATGCTTTCATTTCTTTCAGGTGCATACTTCAGGGTGAAATTGCTGGATCACATGGTAATTCTTCATTTAACTTTCTGAGAAACTGACAAGCAGTTTTCTAAAGAGTTGTATCCTGTTACATTCCTAACAGACATGTTTGAGGGGTCCCATGTTTGCGCTTTCTGGAAGACCTTTGTCATCATCTGTTGTTACAATTATTAGTAATAGTGTTGCCATCCTAGCAATGTGATATGGTGATTCACTGAAATTTTGATCTGCATTTTCCTGATAACTACTGATGTTGAGCAACTTTTTATATGCTTCTTGGCCATTTTTATATATTTTACGAAGATTTGTCTATTTAGATCCTTTGTCCATTTTTAAATTGAGTTATTCATCTTTTAATATTCTATGCATTTATATATATTTTGCATATTTTAAATACATGTCCCTTATCAAATATATGACTTGAAAAACTTATAATGCTATTTTATTAGTTAGCTTTTCACTTTCTTGGAAGCATAAAACTTTTCATTTGGAAAGACAGAAGTTTTAACTTTCTTGATATCTTATTGTTGAGATTTAAGGATTCTCAAATATGTGCTTTACCAACATTTCCTCCCATTTACCCTTTCATTCTCTTAAGAGTATCTTTTGAGAAGCAAACATTTTAAATTTTCATGAAGTCTAATTTAACAGTCTGTTGTCTTGGTTATTCTTTTAGTATTTTATCTCAGAAATCTTTGCTTATTCTCTCATAAATGTTTTATCTTATATTTCCTTCTAGATTTTTTGCATTTAAACTTAATTTTTCAAAATTGTGCAAAGTGCAGCTTGAACCTTGTTTGCTTTATTGACTTATAGATATCCAATTGTTCAGCACCACACATTGAAAATTTTAAAAAAATACCCTTTATCTACTGAATTGCTTTTGTACTTTCGTCAGAAATCGATTGATCATATATATGAGGGCCTCTGGACTCTTCTGCTGAGATATATATACTTGTCTGTCTTGACACCAGTACCATGCTTTCCTGATTGCTGGGGCTTTTTTCAGGTAATGCTTTCCCTCTGAGTTTGTTCTTAAATTTGTTTTGTCTATTTTATATCATTTGCATTTCCAGTGAATTTTAGAGTCAGTTTGATAATTTTTCCAAGAAAGCTTTCTGAGAGTTTAACCAGGAAGGGGTTTTGCATTAATTTTATAAATCAATTTAGAAACATTTGACATTGTACCAATATGAGTCTTCCAACCCATGATAAAGAATATTTATTTATTTAAGTCTTGCTTAATACTTCTGATCAATATTTTATATTTTCCAGTGTATAGATTTTAGTATCTTTTGTCAGATTGTTATTTCATATTTTGATGCTACTATATATGCTATTATTTAATTCCAATTTCCACTTATTCATTGCTAATATATAAAAGAGTTGATTTTGTATACTCATCTTGTATCACATAATCTTGCTAAGCTAATGTAGCAGTTTTGCCAGCTTTTCATTGTAGATTTCATCTGACTCTGTTATCGGTGCTTCTTAACTGGGAGTGAATTTTGCCCCCTGAGGAAGCATGTGAGGCTGCCTGGAGACATTGCTGCTTGTCACCTTTTGGAGAGATGAGGGACAGTGTTATTGTCAGGGCAGCCGCTAGGCTGAGCCAGGGCAGCTACTCAACCTCCTACTGCAAACAGGGCAGCCCCCAAATCAAAGAATGGATGGGCCCAAAATACCCAGCAAAGGTTGAAAAAGATTGTTATGCACAATCACATCATCTGCAAAGAACACTGGATTTATTTTTATTTCTTCTGCTTACACAAGTCAGAAGCTCTAATGTTGAATAGAAACGGGAAACACAGACATGTCTATGGTATTCTTGATCTCAGAGGGAAAGCAGTCTTTCCCTATTAAGAATGATGTTCACTGTATATATTTTTGTGGGTGCTCTTTTTTGAAACTCTTCCTCTGTCTCTATTTAGTCAAGGTTTTTTCAAGAATAAAAGTTGATTTTGTCACATGCTTTTCGTATCTTTATTGACATGATCATGCAGGTTTTTTCTTTTACCTCAGTAATGCATTGATTGATTTTTAAATATTAAACAATTTTTGCTTTCTTAGGATAAACCCCTCCTGTTCAAGATGTATTCTGCTTTTTATATATTATTTGACTGAATTTAACAAAAGGTCTCAAAAAATTTTGCATGTATGTTCACAAGGAGTAGTGACCTACAGTTTACTTGTAATATTTTTGTCTAAGTTTGGTATTAGGGTAATATTGACCTCAAACAATCCATAGACAATTTTCTCCTGTTCATTTTTTTGTATCAGATTATGTAGGGTTGATGTTGTTTCTTCTTGAAATATTTAGAAAAAAATCGCAAGAGTCCATTGGAGTCTAAAGTAGAAAAATGCTTTGTAGACATGTTTTAATAATGCATTCAATGTTTTATTTGACCCAGGATTACTCTGGTATTTTCTTGAGTAAATATCAATAGTTTGTACCTTTTAAAGAATTTGTAAGTTTTACTGAAGATGTCAGGTTTACAGGGATAAAGTTGCTTACGGTATTCTTTCATTGTTTTTTTAGCATCTATAGATCTGTAGTGATATCACATCTCATCTCTGATACAGATTTCCCATCATTTCCTGATCACTGTGCCCCTTAGAGATAAATAAAATTGACAAACCCTAGCCAGACTGCTTTACATTTTGTGGACTTTTGTTTTGATCTTTGTTTTCTTTCCTTTTTCTTTAGGTTTAGTTGCCTTATTTTTTCTAGTTTTTTAGCATGAAAATTGAGATGGTTCTTTTGAGATTGCCCTTTCCTAGAATAGGTATCTAGTACTGCACGATAATTTCACCCCTAAATACGGCTATAGCAGCAACCCATAAAAACTAATATGTTATATTTTTATTCCATTCAAAATACTTTGGGTTTCTTCCTTGATCTGATGAGTCATTTAGAAGTGGATTAGGAGATTTTTCCAAACATCTTTATGCTATTGATTTATATTTGGTTCCACTGTGGTCAGAGAACATGTTTTCTAGAACTTGAATCATTTTAAATTTACTGACCCTTGTTCCACCTTCCAGAACATGACCTATCTCGACAATACCCAGAGCGTGGTACCACTTGACAGTCTTCGGTAGAAAGCCACCTCCCACCCAAGCCCAGGCTTCCATCTCTGAAAAAGTTTAATTATGTTTCCTGGGCACTTGAAAATGATACATTTTGGGGGCTATTGGTTGGAGATGCCCCTGACTGGGAACAAGCCAAGTTGGTTAACAGTGTTGTTCAAGTCTACTATTCTTCTGCTGCTTTTTTGTTTGGAATCTATTCATCAAGTTTAGAAAAATTTTTATGTATTATACTTCCAAATTTCTCTTCTAACTCACCCTACCTCTTTTTTTAGTGACTCCAATTGTATATGTATCTGCTTGACATTTCCCCACAACTTTTTCTTTCCATAGTTTTTCTTGTGTGTTTCAACTGGGTATGAACTAACACTACTGCTGTGTCTTCAGGTTCACTAATCCTTTCTTTTGCTTGTCTACCCAGCCATTAATAACCATCCATTTTTCAGATCAGATGTTGTTTGACTGGCTTTTATATCTAGAAGTTCAATTTGAGCATTTTGTGTCCGTATTGTCCATGTCTCTATTAACTTTCTGAACTTCAAATACAGTTATAGAATTTGTTTCATGTTTTTATGTAATCCCAACATCCATGTTGCTTCTCGCTGACTTGCTTGGCTGTTGGCCTCATTACGAGTCGTATATCTTGCCTCTCTGCACAGATGTCTAGTGGTCCCTGACTGGATTTTAAACATTATAAATCTTACCTTCTTGCATGCTGGATACTTTTGTTAATCTTTGTTCTTGGGCATGGTTAAGTTACATGAAAACAGTGTAACTCTTACGTGTCTTTCTTTTAGACTTGATGGATGGGACCAGAGCAGGGCTTAGGGTGTGGGGTAAACAGTTTCTGCTACAGGGGGTAAACTATGCTGAGGGTGCCAGCCTCTGCCTCAATAATTGTGAGCTTTTCCAGTGTAGGTAGTGGAAATAGGCACTCTTTTTAGCTCTGTGTGAGCTGCAGCACTATTCTCTCTAATCCCTTGAGGTAGCTATTTCTCAGGCTTTGGGTCCTTCTCTAACATGCGCGTGTTGATCAGTGCTCAGTGAACACTTGGACCCCCTGCAGACCACTGGGGCCCAGCCCGTGTGGCTGCCACTCCAGTCTCTGACTTGCAAACCCTAGCCATCCTGCACTCCTCAGACCACTCTGTCCTCAAACATAGGAAGTTTCCGTGCTTTGCCTCAGTTTCCTCTGCTTCCATCACAGCCTAGATACTCGTCAAAGCAGTGAACTGGTGGAATTGGAGGACTACCCCCATTTGTTTCCCAAATCTCAAGGACCATGGCTCTTTGCTGCCAGATGTCCATTGTCTTAAAGCCATTGTTTGATATTTCTTGTCTACTCTTTCTTTCTTTGCTCCAGACAGGGTAGTGAATCCAATCCCTGTGACTCCGTGTTGTCAAAGAGCAGAAACCTCTGACTGTGTTATACTTAAATTTCTTATCCACCCTGTAAGTGCTAAATTTCTACTAAAATTGTGATTATTGTATGGAAGCATAGTCTGAAGGACAGAGAGATTAAGTACGCTACCCAGGATTCACACCTAAATCCACGAGACAGGGAGTGTGCTTGGAATCATAACACATCCTCTGGGCTGTGAAACCCTGGCACTTAAATGTTGCCTGTGCCACGACCGACCCCAGTGGCCTTCACCCAAGGCCCCGTTCTGTCCACACCCATTTTTATTTTAGGTTTTACTCTATCACAGTCTGCCTCAAATCCTCAAAATATTTCCTTAAATTGCATACAGTGAAGTTGACTCCTTGTGGTGTACAGTTCTGTAGGGCTTAGCCGCTGTGGAGAAGCACATATTCACCTCCATGGTGGCCCAGCATGGAACTGTCCCCTTCATGACAGACCTCTGCATCCTCCTTGCTGTCAAACACTTTTCCTCCAGATCATTTATCATTTTCTTATCTAAAATGATTTTTAAAATAAGTGTGCAAAAATTAAAGATTGTGATTCTTCACAGAATAAAACCTAAAATTATAAGAAGAGATACTGTTGAAAGTTCAATTACAGGGAGAGATACTGTTCCTAAATGATTAGCAACAGCCTAATACTGTGGTGCATGCCTATAATCCCATCTATTGAGGAGGCTGAGACAGGAAGACTTCAAGTTGCCTGGGCAACTCTGCAAGACCCCATTACCTTTGTTTATTTAGCAATGAGCACAAGTGAGAAGAGGATGAGGTATGAATAGCAGCTTCAGAACTGCATGAGGAAATACACAAACGGGGCTCTAGCATGTGATAGCCAATGGTCCTGTCCGCGATCCTCAATAGAAACAGGCCCAAGACAGCCATTTGAGGGCAGGCTTCTAATCTCTCCCAGATCCAAGGGCTAGACAGAAAGCTGGATAAGGCTCCCAACAGAATTACCATCTTCTAATGCAGCCCGCGGAGATGTAACTGGAACAAAGGACAAGAGCCCAGGCTGCTCCAGTGGCAGAGATCGGCAGGGAGGGTCCCGAGTCAGGGCAGCTCCCACGCATGTCAGTCCCCTTCCTTCGGGGTGCTCTGCACGGCCGGATTAAGAAAGTCAAGGGTGTTTGAGTAGGCTGGAGGGTGTCTGACAGGGACAGCTGCGATCCAGAGTTGCTTTGTGGTGAGATCACGGATCTCTCCTCTGATGTCTCCCTCCTCTGAGGCCTTTCCTCTCCTCTGCATTCTCCAGCCCCTCGGGACTCTCCGGCTCCGCATCCTGTGTGGTTACCATGCCATAAACAGCCTGGACCCCGGCCAGACTGTCTGAGTTTAAATCCAGGCTCTCGCACAAACCTGCTCTCTGACCTCAGGCCGCTCGTTTGTCAGCCTCCATTCCCATGGCCTGAATGGTCAGAGCAGCCCCTTCCTCTGGAGCTGAGTGAAGGCGTCTGGCGTGACGTCAGTGCCAACCTATGAAACTAGCACTTCCAGGAGTCCAGAGTGGTTGATTATCAACAACTTTGTAGGGATCGGCCTGTACTGTGTGTAAGGCCTGAGAAGAGGGCCGGGAAGTCCTATACACAGGTGTCAGTCCTATCATTCAGTCTGGTTATGTTGCTTATTCGTGCATCCCTTCATCGGTTGTGCTCCATGTTAGAATGTAAGGCCCTCCTTGGCCGTCTTGTCAGCCTACCCAGACCCCCGGTGCAGTTCCCAGACGTAACCATCATTCTATAAATATTTATATAGAAAGGAGTGAGACATTGGTCCTGTCCCCACCCCTGAACTAAAGGATGAGCACAAGAATTCTGACAGAAGTCCCGTGCCCGTGACAGGCAGCACCCCTGTTCCCAACTGGGAGGTCGCTAGGGAGGTATGTGTCCAAACAAGGCTTCAGGCTCTGGTATTAGTACACTGCACTTCCAGGCTGGGGCTCTCCGCCCCCGCTGCTGGAAAGGGCTCAAAGGACTTGGCCAGCGTGTTGCCTGTGACCTTCAGCACAGCAAAGGTCATGCATCACTGAGCTGAAGACCGCACTGCTCACTTTCCTGAAGGAAGTGGAATGGCGAGATGCATAGAAGAAATGTGCCTGTGTCTGTGTTTGTTTCCGGATTCGGGTTTGTATATTTCACTGCCATAATGATAGGGGTGAGCTGGGCCTCGGAGCCAAGTTCCCTCTCTACCCGCACCGAAGGAGCCAGGCTGGTGAGACAGTCAGTGAGCAGAGCCCAGCGGGTGGGCCTGGCTCTCAGCAAACACACAGCTTAGCATGGAGGGGCTCACGGGTCCCTGCCCCCGAAACAAGCTCATCCAGGCTCCACTGAGCTGCAGGAGGCGTGGCATGTTAGTAAGCGTTTCGCTGCACGCTCAGGTCCTGGCCACAGAACTTGCCAGGCCAGACCCAGACCCAGACCCGAGCCCTGGGCCAAGCCTCCCGTCGTGGAACTGAACTTGGCCTACCAGGCACAGGGTCCACATTCCCAGCTTTGAAGAGTAAAGTTTGAACACAAACAACCCACTCTGGTTTGTGTACCCGTAGCTGCTTCCTGCAGACAAGATGTGGGCTGGGTCGGTCCCTCTGTGGAGGCTTTGTGGTGTCATTACCCTAAGGTCTGTGCTGAGCCCCCTCGGCAGGCCCTGTGACCCCGAGCTCAGCTGCAGCTCCAGCCTGAGCCAGCGGCCAAGGGAAGCCAGGCCGTGTGCCTGGTAGACCTGTGAGATCTCTTCGGAGTCGCTCCTCGCTCCCCAGGGAGTCTGTTTCTGTGTCCACGGTGGTCTTCTCTTCTTGTTGGGTTGCTGATGCCCCATATCCTTCTCGTCTCTGGGTCTTTAGGGCTCTTCTTTCTTGGTGCCACCCAAAGCGTGACAGAGGCCCAGGCTGAATACCCCGCCCTTCCCTCCTTCTGCCCCCGCCAGGCTTCAGTCCCGGCGAGTGCCCGTTCCTCCCCACACCCTTTGCTGGTATCTCAAGTTCTTCCTGCGTCTTGCCCAACTTGCACATTTGTCACAAGGACATGTCCCTGGCTCTCCTTAATGTGGTATCACTTTGTTTCGGCACTTTAACTCTATGTAATTTCTCCGCACTCACCAAGGTAGGGGGCATGCTGCGTTTACCCACATGGTAGTAGGTACACAGCGGAAGAAGAGAGGGCTGGTGAAGGAATGAGCACCCGAATGTCCAGGGCTTCCTCTAAAGGCTCAGGGACTCCCCTCCCTCGTGTGTCATCTTCAAGAACACACCTCTCAGACATTCATGCGATTTCATTTTTCCACTTTAGTGCCTGGGACATCAGTTTTATGTGTAGAATATAAATCAGAAGGGAACATAGGGAGATTAGCCATCTGTCACTGACAGTCCCCAACCCAAATTCTCTGTGCTCTCGGGCCTTCGGTCTTCAGCATACTATCTGGAGAAGTTTTCAATTGCTTCTATGTCATGTGGACTGCCCATTCCTGACAGGTGTCAAGTGTGGAGAACTTTGCCTTTTAGATAGATGAAAAGATTTCCAAAGGGCAGGGAGGCGGGTCCGGGCCTTTCAAAGAGAACAGACAGCCTGCTGCCCTGGATTACTCAGGGTCCACATGGCTCTCGCCTCGCCAGCCAGAATTCTTGTTAGTTCTTGACAGCTTTTAAGTCTGCATTAACCATGGGAGCTCTCAGTGCTCACCCCGGCCCCATTCAGCTTCAGAATCCCTCATCATTGGATTCCATTTCAGATCCCTGGTCAAGCTCCCAACTTCATTTCCAGGAAAGAGTAGGTTCTCAGGTGAGGCTCCTTCTCTCCTGGTGTTCTGACACTTACCCTCTCCCTGGCTCACACTTCATCCCAGACTGCCTGGGACACCCCCAAGGTACATAAGTTGTTCCAGTGTAATCATTAATAACACCCCTCTCCTTCTCATAAGTGTGCCAGTGTAGATGACAAATTATATGTTCATCCCTCCCCATCTCTGCTTTTCCCTACATCTGTCTGAACTGACACCTCACTCACTTGCATACCCACCTTGTAATATGCTGAGATAGGACAATTCCTATCCTGACCTACTTCTGTCTACTCCCCAGCATTTGGATTGTTGAGCAGGGCCTGTGAATCTGTTAGAACAAAATTCCAGCCTCCTGTCCATGCTTCCTAGATAAGAGTGTACATGCTCACTCACACACACACACACGCACACACACACTGGAAATAATGTTAGCAACTTTGTAGTTAACAAAGAGACCTCCACGTGGTAAAAAGGGAGGGAAGAACAGCCTAGCAGCATTATAATGATAGATGTCAAACAGCGACATAGAAAAGAATTATAAAGGACCAGAAAGATAGGGCCCTACAGTGATCAAACCCTTTTCTTCCAAAGGGATGCAATCCATTTTCCTTTCAAAACCCATACCACAAAGGGAATGGACATTTTTGTACACACACAGCCACAAATAATGCTCACAAGGTCTTCCCAGCAGATGTTCATTACCTCAGCCAGCGGCCGAAGAGTTGTCTCCTAAGTTAAAGCCGTGAGTGGCTCACCTTGTGGCAAAAGAGAATGTTTGCCCGATAGCAGCATTTCATCAATGTGGTTTTCCACTTTGCCTCCTCTCCAACCTCCAGATGCCTGGAGGTATTTGATCTGCTAAGCATTTATGCTGAAAATATCTCTTATTTAAAATGGCTTCGTTATGTCTCCAGAACAGCTCCAAAGAGCCCTCTGGTCACCAGCTCGTCTGACTTGCTGTTGGTGTCTATTTGCACTCTCTGAACATTGCTAAAGATCTGACCTCTTCCGAAAGACCCTGACTCTCATGTTGGGTCTGAATGAGGTGACTTTTTCCCTTTTGGCATTCGTATCCAAACATCTCTCTGGAAATATGCAAGTCAGGAGAAATAAATATGGACACAGTTCAGCCCACACACATCCCAGCAGCCTGAAAGAGAAACACACACACATTCACACTCTTCCCTGAAGGGTGGGGTGTCTCAGCTATGCCCAGGACTGGGTGCTGGAGTGCCAAAGCGCTGATGCTCAATGCCCTCCATGTCTGGGCAGGAGCATCCAGGACTCACGAGCAGCCTCAGTGATTTCACTGAGGAGAACCGGCCAGTGTTAGCGCTTCTGTGTGTGCCATAGTGTGGAAACATAGGAAGTGCTGCCATGGATCAGCATGCACACATGGTCCTAAGCCTAAGTATGAAATTCGGAGTGACCAAAAAGAATAATAGTGCCATGCATGTTATGATTAACAAGCCAAAAAGAATGATGTCAGGGACAGAAATAAGTGAATTGTATGAAACTGTATCAGTTCTAAACACAGCAGTGGTGCCTGGGTGCTGACATGGAACATAATCTATGTGGCGCCCACTCTGTCCCTGATTCTCGCAGGCCCCCATTTCTGTTGTTGGTCAGATCTGCTGAGGGCAGGGTGGCAATGTGATGCCGCTGAAGGAGCCCTGACCAGGAGCCACCCGTCTCTGCGAACACGAGGCGGGTGAATAACACACGGCCTGTCTGGGTCTCAGTGTCCTCCCCTTTCAATTAAGGGTGGATTCAGTTCTGTAGAAACTGAAAGTGCATGACTCTTCAACTGTTGGTGGATATCTCTGTATCTGGAAACAGAAAAGAATAACACACATGTTGGGTTTAGTTAAATTCACAGAGCTACCTTCATCTGACTCAGGTCTACTTTGCTAAGCCAACCAGCAGAAGGGACCTTACACAGGACCAGAAGAGACTTGGACTTGGGTAGACCAGGTGGCTGGCTCTGTCCGGCGGGCTGTGAGAAAAAAGAATTTGTTTCAGGCTGCATCAAAGAAGTTCGGTACCAGTGTAAGTTCTTTTCCTACCACTCTATCATGCTATAGAGGACACACTAGCGAAGTGCCTGCCTTCAGCTTGTGTTCCCTGTAACCGCAGGATGCAGAGTTCTCCACTGACTTCCGTGATAAATGCACTTTGGGTTTTGCAAGATTCAGGGGTTATTTGTGCAGCGTGACCTAGTTTATCTCAACTAATACTTTAATTCCAACCAGTTACCCACTATGTCTGTTTCGTGTTTTGTTTTTTTTCTTGGCTGGTTAGGTTTGGTTTTGGCTGTTGTTATTTGTTTAGAGAACAGGCCCATAAGACAAGCAGAAGATGGAAAAGGAGGCAGGTCATGTCTTTTTATGTTTTCTTTGGGCCTCCTTGAGAGTTGTTTAGTGATAGTAGAGTGAAAGTGAAGTGACCATCTCAATAGGAGTTGGTGATTGTGATAACAATAGGAAACTCACTTTGCAAGCTAAGGTTCCCAAAAGAAAAAATATAAGAGAAATAGGAAAGCAAACTTTTTTTATTATTGCTGCGTACTCATCTTTGGCCCCCATCATCTGGTGTCATACTCTTTGACCTCTTTCTCAGTGGAGAACTGGAGTGGCCCTGATTCGCTTGTCTTTTGCTTCCCTGCACTTCCATTATGATGTGGAATTCGAATGCCAGGGCCCCCATCAGCACCTCTGCTCGGCAGCTCGAAGTGGGTTGAATTGTAGCTGGCGGCAGGGGGTGATAAATGTAGCGTGAGCTGCCTTTCCCCCAGAAAACTGCAAATTGCCTGAGCAGTACAACCCACAAAAGGTTCCCGTGGAGTGAATTTATCTTGCATTGTCGGAGGGAGAGGGGAAGAGGAGAGACCAGGCATTCTATTTTTGCAAAGTCACATTCGATCTTGTTCAACGTGCAGTCCACACATCTTTTAAAGGGGGCTCCAGCACCAGCGGAAAAGAGAAACAGCCCAGGAATGTGGAACAGATAAAAGGATTTATTTTTAACGCTGCTGGAGCTCACAGCTGTGTGAGGATTTCAATTTCAAGTCACTCGCTCCTGAATAATAATAATGCATCCTGTTGGATGGCACATTATGCGTGTTACGGCACCCAGTAACTCAGAACGGAAAAGACCACACCAGGGACAAGAAGGACTTAGCATCACAGGGAGAGCTCGTCTTTCCGTGAACTTGCCTGTCAACTGGAAGAGAAGAGTTGTACCATCTATCAGTGGCCCAAGCTTGCCTTGGCCCTCGCTTCTAAGTGGGAAGCCCATGTGGATTCCTCCCTTGTAGACACAATCCCATCCTTCCATCACGAGTCTCTTAAAGCAGCTGCTGTCATGGAATCCTCCCAAGTGCTGAAAAGTAGAAAGAACATGGCCACGAGACTAGCTCCATTACTTCCGGCTTTAGAATGAGGTCTGTGGGGTGACTTCCCTTGTCTTCCCAAGACAGAACTTGCCCTGTCTCCTGGGGTGACTATGCAGCTTTTCCTAAGGAAACAAGAGGTGTTGGGACTTCACAGTGTCACTCCAGCCACAGGGCAGAGGACATTCTGTTGTATGCCTCATCTTTGCTATGTTTTCAATGAAGTCCCGGAGCTTTATTTAGTTTTCCTTACTTTCTGGAAAGCATTGTCCACCCTTTAGACAGGCTCAAGTTCCCTTCTGGTTTTCAAGATGCACTTAGCCCATAATGACTTCTCTGACAGTTCCAGCCCACAGGGGTCCCTTCCTCCAGAAACCGATGGTATGGGATCCAAACCTCTCTCTTGGCCCCTGTAGCAGACAGGTGCTATCTATCCCCCTGTATCCTCACTGTATGTTATACGTGTTACACGTAATCCAAACCTAAACTCTCTCAGCTGAGGTGGCAGCTGCCATAATGGTAGTCAATAGTTTGGGCTCAGGAATCACAAAATTAGGTTCAATCTCAATCCTTTAATTACTAGCTTGAGTAAGTCTGGGTCTCGCTCCATATTTCAATTTTCTTATTGTAAAGAGAAAATAATGATAATGCCTTCTTCATGAGGCATTTAGAGGATTAAGTAGGATAATGCCTACAAGGGGTTTTAGACAATATTCAAAAACCTGTGTAACACTCAGTAAACACCTGCGGTTATCATCATCCTTGATTATAGTTTATGGACACTACTGACTTTTGCTTTGTGGCTGTTGCCCACAGCCATTCCAAGTAGAGCTTTCTGGAATGCATCAGCAACTCCACTCTACAATTTATTATGCCTAGGACTTCATTTATGGAAAACAAAGCACAAGTCTCCTGTTACCATATTTTGGTGTATTAGGTTAAAAGAATGACTGTGGAAAATGTGAACAAAATCATTGCACCTAGAAATCCCTTAGGAGAGATAAATCAGACCAGTGCCTGACTGAAGCAGAAATGGTCCTCATCAGCAGGGCTCCTGAGGGCAAGCTGCTGCCCTAGAGGGCTGGACAAGCATCACCTGAGTTACAAGGTCCACTCCCATGGACACTGGATGTGGCAAAAGCTGAATGCAGCTCCAGCCCGCCGAGCTGCCCGGGTAGGGGTCTTAGGGGAAGCCTGGGGGTCCTATTGCAGACTCCTTGCCCTCTGTTGAGGAGAAAACAGACTGATGTCTTCTCAGCTCATTGTGGAATTGAGGGTACAGGTTGGGGCGTCCTACTACTCGTGCTGCTTGGTTCTTACCTAAATCTATTTTTATAGCTACGTCTATAATCAGTATAGGTATTTCTCCCAGCTACTAAAGCCTGGGAATAGAACTCATTTTATGAAAACTGTAAGATTCAAAACAATTCTCCCTTTTAGCTTCAAGTCAGAAGCTGCTCCATGAGAACCGTTGAAACCCCAGGCAGAGCACTGTGCTGTCCTCGCCTCCTCTCCATCCCCAGGACAGGCAAAGCCCAGCTCTGCACCCAAGCTGGCCTGGGAGGGCTCTCTTCACTCTTGGACACCGACCCTTTCTCTTCCTGCTCCCTCAAACCACGAACCCAGCTGTCCATCCCAGCCTGCTCGGGTTTCGTCCAACCTTCCCTCCCCTCCCTGCTGTCTGGGAAATTTGCCTCTGGTGCCACGTGGTCATTTTTCATTAATGCTTTCCAAATCAGTAAAGATTTTTAAAAATTGTAAAGGACTGTAAAGCACAGTAAAGAATGAACAACAATAAGTAAGAACACACTGCCCCTTGGGTGTGTGACAAACCAGTAGTCCATTTGTAACTTTTCAGATCTGATATTTCAATTACCATGATAATGAATAAAATTAAAAACTCAAAAAAATGAAAAGCAGCAATCCAATTTTGCTAAAAAGTGAGACTATTTCATTATTTTAATAGTACTTGAATTTACTGATTTCCAACTTCATACAATGTTTTACTAAATTAAATTCCCTTTGGTTTTAAGTCATGAATCATGCCTTCTCTACCTCTAAGAAAGTTCCATTTGTCAGTTTGTAGGTAGACCAGCCCATTTATAATGGTTCTTGCCCTACATTAAAAAAATACTTCTGTTTCTCACCCGTGCCTTTTATGTATTTTTCTGGTGGTGAAGATAAAGTTAAGGAGGTCAGGCTCCTGCCTCTCTGGTAGTTTCTCCTGTGGGACCAGTAAATGGTGCGGTCATGGACTGGTGACCCTGAGGTGCAGCCTGAGGGCAACAGGACACATGAGATCAGAACCAGGTCCATGAGCCTGATGATAGCAGTATTCTCCATGCCACGGAGCCAGCCACCTGCCGGGAGTGAACAGAACCAGGCCAAATTGAGAGTGAGTGCACGGTGAGCACAGCTTGTGGACACGCTGGTGTGGAACAAGAGCTACTATCTTCAGTAACTCTCTCCTGCAGGCAGAGTTCACAGCACGTAAACCGATCCAAGTGTGAGTCACAGTTAGGGATGAGCATGGGCCATGAAACACTAGAAAATATTACTCATTAAAGATTAAATACACAAGCATAGGAAGAGAAAGGAAAACTTGGTGGCTAGTCAGTATGTGAAATTATGTTCCATCTCCCTAATATTTAAAAAAGCCAATTAAAATTTTTAAAATGCTACCCCGTGTGCATCATATTGTAATTTTTTGAAAATAAAATAACAATAGTAATAGCACCTGTGCCAGGGCCTGTTCTGAGCAAAGCACACACAGATTCACTTTATGTTCACAAGACTTACGGAGAAGCTGCCAGCAGCCTTCCATGCTGCAGTAAAGCAAACTGAGAGAAGGGGATCAAACCCAGTTACATGACAAGAAAGTGGCAGAGCCAAGGTTCAATAGCAAGCACTGGCAAACTCACGGGGCAATGAGACTTTTGTGTTCTGCTGATGGGAGATCCACTGTGCAGCCATTTAAGATTGCTCCCGGGACCGCCTGGTGGAGCTGGGTATACATCGCCCTCCCACCTAGCAATCCCCACTGAATGCACCTCCCAGAGCAGCGTCAGACAGTTGCCTGGTGGCGGAGGGGCACAATGTGCAGTGCAGCTCAGTTTGCAGTATTTACAGCAGGGAAATGGATACAAAAATTTAATATATTTAGAATATGAATATGACAAGATGCTACCTAATGGTCAAAAACAGTGAACTGGATATATTTCAAAATATAATTTTAAGTAAGCAAAGGTAGAAACACCGACATGACACAAAACTATCTCTGTGATTTTTTTTTTTTTGGTACACACAAATGACATTTAATTTTTAAGGCTATTCCTGTGAATAAGCAAACAGAAGTTGGGTCATTCCACCAGGCGAAATATGACTTCCACAGAGATTCTACATCCCGATCTCCAGAATGGTAGGTAAACTGACTTATATGGCCTCAATTGCAGATGTGAGTAAGATTTCTAACCATCTGACGATAAGATGGGGAGGTTATCCTGTACTGTTGGACTGGCACATGACAGCCTAAAAGCTGAGAAGAAGGAAGAAGTTGGAGAAATTCTAATCAGAGGTATTCTTAGCACAATAAGGGTCCAGCATCCTGCTAGCTTTGAAGACTAGGGAGCTTCAGCCAGAAAACGAGGGGCCTTCTAGATGCAAAGAATGGTTCCCCTGACAGCAGCAAGGAGCCCCAACCAGAAAGCATGAGAGCAGACCACTCCCAGAACCACCCGTAAAAACCAAGACCAGCTAACACCTAGATTTCTACCTGCGAGAGCCATGGAAGAGAATCCAATCAGGTCTGCAGGACTTCCAACCTCCAGAAACCATGAGGTGATGGATCTTTGTTATCTAAAGCTGCTAGGTTTGTGGTCATTTGTGTTAAGGCAGCCATAGAAAACCAGTAGTCACCAAGGATGCACATGAAACACACAAACATCTGTACAGGGAGGGTGGATGGGGGAGTACAGAGACCAGAGGCTGCAAGAACAGTATAGAGGAGAAGGGCTTCTTGCACGGACAGATCCTAGTGTGCCATGAGTTGAGAAGTCCGACCTGCTCACTTGCGAAAGGGATCTGTTAATTATTTGTCTACAAAGTTTCAAAGGCATGCTGGTCGGCTACAGTGTTGCATGGAAGAACGCAGACCACTTGTTTCCCTGCGGCTGACTTTCCCAGGCTGTGGGGTCGGAGGAGTTTGCTTCTGCTGGGCGTCCTCTCTGCTAATGTGGTGTCGGAGCTCCGAGCCGAGGTCACACCCACTGAGAGTCCCCACGCTTGCCCTTGGCCCATCCTTGCTCCTCCAGCTTCATCCTGCTTGCTTCTCTCCGTACTGCATACTTCAACACTTCACGTCCACCTAGTCCCTAAGCCCCTCCACACATTTAATTCCTCTTCTAACATTATCTGCAACGGCAGGCAGTTTCAGAAGTCCCCTCCTTGGTCCTCCAAATAAGCGGCATATCTCCGGTCACAAATAAATGTGGGTAATTAAGGCGGAGATGGAGTGATTTGGAAGCAAGGCCTCCATATATCATGGGTTATAAAACTTAATCCACCAAAAGTTCCTGGCCAGGTACCAACTGCTGTCCTTTGAGTGAGAGAAGGGACTGCTGTTTCCTCTGAGTGAAGCCTGCACATCCATTAGCAGGCACACACGCACACACACATGCCCACACACGTACACACGTTCACACACAGGCAGGCGTGTACGCTCAAGGCCACAGAACTGCCCAGAAGGCCCTGGGCAGGGAGAAACCTACTGCATGTTGTCAGAGACCCCAGCAGAAATGTCCATCCCTGTCACTCGGGCGCTGATTGTCCTCTGTTGCATCCAGTGGAAACTCACCCGCTCTGAGCCCTGGGCTCACCCGCCCAATCCCAGATGGAGAAAGCAACCCTGCACACCCGTCTGATTGCATTTGTGACAGTAATTATGCAGGAATTGGACACCAAGTCATTACCAGTGAATGAATTATTACTAGAAACAGTTAGTGTCCCATAATGAAGTTAATGGGCGATAATATGACAGTCATTAGATTGACATGCTCTCTATTGTTGAAGAAAGAGCAGCAGCCATCAAAGGCTGGCCACAGGCGGCATTTACAGAACCACTGCCTGAACTCTGCTCTTGTGGTGGGGGAGCCTGTGTCTGCCGGTGTGAGCTTCCTGTTGGAAGTCAGTGTCCATGGTCAGCAGGGCGCCCCCTGAGCTTCCCCAGAGATTCCTGCACCTCCTTCCTTCTACGCAAATGTGGCTTCCAGGGTAAAAACGATGCACCCTGGAAATTCAGCTTTCCCCACCCGGGTCAATCTGTAGTGTCTGTTCAAACCTTTCCTGTTGCCTCCCAGCATTGCATCTTACTTACGAGCTATGGCGCCTGTGTGTCCTGTTCCACAGGGAATGGCTCTGTCCTCCCCATTCCTGGATCATCAGCATTTAAAAAATTTCCTCTAGGTTCCCTACAAGTGTCTGATGAAGAAGAGAAAAAGATGGAGAGATTAGAGAAAGGGAAGGAGGGGTGGAGGGAGGAGCCAAGATTCCAACACAGGTGCGCCGTATGACTGACAACAGATGGCTTAGTCCACCTCACCCAACTTCCTTCATGTTCTGCACGAGGGGATCATCCTTACTGCTTCTCACCTCCTGGATTCAGGCAGATAATGAGGTAAAGTGGGTACAGAATAGCACTTTGGACTAAGATGAAAGAATTTGTAAATACAAAGGGTTTTATATCTGAGCTGCATGGATAGAGACCCCATCCTTTGACATCTTGTAAAAATACCCTTCTGTATGATGCCCTACCTCCCTCTGTGCACAAGGATGGGGCTGGGAGCAGACAGTGCCAGCACCATGTGGGTACCCCAGATGCCCCTGTGTCTGGAGAGTTTCCTTTCCCTCCAGCTTCATTCACTGTGCTTGGTACAAAATGAAAATCTTGAAGGAAAAATTTCTAGTTATTAGCGAAACCTTTTGCTAAGACAGAAAGGAAAAGAAAACAAACAAAGGGTAATGATTGTCTTCTTTTTAGTGGCACTGGGCTATGGGGTGTGTTTCTGACAGCAATTCCCAGCCACATCCCCTAATAAGACCTCATCTTCCAGATGACCCCCATGCCCTGGGAATAGAAGCCCAGCGCAGCAGTCCCCAGAAGGAGCCTGAAAGGAGGTGGGGAGTCCCTGACTCAGAGTGGCCTGGGTGGGCTGAGGGCCAAGAGTTCGAGCTTCGTGTCCTCTCAGCCCCGTGATCTCTCCTGCAGCAGGCGCTCCCTGCCATCCAGCTGTGCCCAGAGACCCGATGCTGACTGCATTCCGGCATCTGAGAAGCAGACTAATGGCTTCTTCCTGGATGTCAGCTGAACTTACGCATTCATCAGGGTCCCCCAGAGAATGCAATCAATAGTGCATCACACACATGTTCATCATAAGGAATAGGTTCACCAAATCCCAAATGCCAGGAGGTCCTGAGACCTGCAGACCTGGAGCCCCGAGGAAGGGCAGTCCAAGCCCCAAGGCCTGGGAACCGGGAGAACCAACAATTTAACTCCCACCCTGAAGACCTGCAGGTCAGAGACCTACAAAACAGCAGTATTTCACTCACACTCCTAAGGCCAGAAAAGACAAATGTCCCAGCTCAAGAAGTCAGGCAGAATAGCTGTGCGTGGAGCCAAACGCCTGTGATCCCAGCACTCTGGGAAGCGGAGGCAGGAGGACAGCAAGTCTGAGCCCAGCCTGGGCCACCTGGCAACTTGAAAAGCCTTGATCTCGAAATAAAATATAAAAAGGGGCAAGGATGTAGCAATGTGTGAAGGTCCTGAGTTCAACCCCCAGTGCCAGAAAGGAAAACAAAAGGCAGCAGTGTTCTCCTACTGGGCCATTCATGCCAGTCTGACCCTCTGTTGATTGGATCAGGCCCACCTGGGGGGAGGGGGCACTGCTGCTCTCATTCTTCTATGCATTCGGACGCTAACCTTTTTCGGAAACACCGTTCCACACACACGGCGACCTTCGGACACAGTTTTGGACTGAGGACCAGTCAGGTTAACACATACAGTTAGCCATAAGATTTAAAACCCCATTCCACCCGCTCCCCTCGGTGACCATGGGAAGGAATCCTGGCCCTGAGCCAGGGCTCTGCCAGCATCTTCTCCAGGACATCAGTCCAGGTGCATGCTCCCCCAGCTCTGCCCCCCACACCGTGTCTGCCACGGTGATGCCTAGGGGAGCTCCGTCTGATGCTTGGGCCCCTCTAAAAGTGGGCTGTGCACCTTCCATCTTTGTATTGTGCCATGTTTCCTGATATCATTCACAGCACCAGGACAGGGCCGGGTATGCAGTAGGCTCTGTTTCCAAAACTTGTTTCCACTTCTCCTCTTCATGCCCCTGTGGTGATAGCCAACCTAACCACTAGGTATTTGGGGGCTTTCTCTTGCTTCGCTTCCTCCTTGCTTTTCCCGAGTTGGTGCCCAGCCTGGAGCGCCTCCCTCTGTTCTCCATGCCCTGTTGTTCCTGTCTCTCACAGACCAGCTCCAGAGTCCCCTTGTGGCGGTGGCAGTCTCCTATTTGGAAGTTCACTCAGTGAGTGGTGGCCCGGCATGGTCTCCCCTCAGCCATGTTATACTGAGATTTTCCTACCTGGTTGTTCCAAGGCCACAGGCCTGAAAACTTTGCACTTCTCTTGGACTGATTGTTCTGTTTCCCTTTACTTCTAAGTACACAAATACCACGGAACCTGGAGGCTACTACTCGAATACCAGCTTCCATCAACTCACAGGTATAGGCCAGATGAGACCAGAGGCCCAGCAGGAAGAAATAACCAATTCCCTGACATTGACATAATGCCTGTTAAAGGGAAAAGCACTGTTTTTCATCCAGTCCAGCTCCGACCAGGAGGCTTTTAAACGGTATCACTCTACGCTTTTGTGGAGTCAATTGAGTCAAGGCCAGTTCCTTAGTTAGGGTTGGAGAGGAGCAGAATCAACAGGGAATGTCAGCATGAGCACGGAAGAGGGTTTCTCAGTTTGGCTTGCAGAGTCAGAGGCAGGAGAGTCCTCCGTGATGCACTCGATCCAGTAGCTGCGGAAGATAATGCAAGCCACGGAAAAAAGGGCTCAGGAGTGCAGCTCCAGTGCAGGGCTGGAGGCACCGGAGAGTCCCAGTATGAGTCTGCATGGGCAGCCGAAGAAGCTGGAGACCCAGAGACTGATGTCCAAAGCCATGGCAGCAAAGTGTGAGCCTGTCAGGAAGACAGGGCCTTCAAAACGGGCTGCGTTTTCTTCTTTCTTTTTTATTTCAAGCCTATTGGGTCGTACTGCACAACTGGGCGAGACTCCCCCTCCGTTTGCTGGCCCACATTTCAGTCATTCAAAGATGCACCCAGAAATGTGCTTTGCTGATCTGCTAGGTCATACTTGACACATTCAAGTTGACACATCGTGATAAACAGCCGCAGCCAGAGGTGGACCAGAGCCTCGACTCCCTCGGTGCTAAGAGGACTCTACAAAGTCCTGGCAGGGACCTGGCTCAGCACTGGCATCAAGCAGGCTGTGTGCGCTCGAGTGGCTGGGAGAGAGCGTTCACTCCCGGGGCCACAGGGACTGCGGTATGAGCATAAGAGCACAAAGCATCTTAAGTAGCTACCACTTGCGCCAACCCATTCCCAACACGGTTCTGTCCGCAGCCACAGTCACGGGACAGCTCCCTCCTCTCAGGTGACTGGCATCTTGGTCCCACCCTGATTGGCCAGCCTGTGTGGGCCATGGAAGAGGGAACTGGAGATGGCCGGAGACAACTCATTTGTAATGACAGAGCATTAATTACAAGTAATTTGGAAAATGTCTTGGTGACTATGCAGGCGTTGAGTGGAACTAATTAAACCTGTGAAGCAGGCACTTAGGAGCCAGGCAGCTGCTCCACAGAGAGCTGGGGCAAAAAGGCCAATGAGCGCTGTCCACCCAATGTCTCCCGTCCTGCGTTGCCAGACGTCTGACTCCTGCTGAGCTTCAGTGTGAAGCAGGATGACGCATGGGACAGGACCCGAGAAGGAACGAAAGCCCTCATTATTTTTGCAAAATTAAACACACTTCTAAGAGTGCTGAGGCTACTATCAGCTGTTATCTGCATTTCTATACAGGTGCTGATAATGGGCAGGGGGTCATGACCTCTCAGGCTAAATCCACATTGCCTTAATGATACACTCAAGATGAAGGAAGGAAATTAGCAAATCAGGTCAACTGTAGGCTCACCCAAGTTTACCCACGATGGGATTTTTCAGTTTTAGTTTGTGATCCCCTGGCTTCCCTCCCGGACAAACCTCCCGCCGATCCACCCTTACCAAAGGTGGATGCCTACATAGAAGTCTCACCACATTCACCCCTGATGTCCCCAGACCTCCAAACTTCTAGAAAGTTCTGTTTCCACTCAAGCCCTACTTCCTTTTGCATTCTGTGGTGTGCTTTTAGTAGAAATAATCTTGACAGCCTTTAATTTTGAGCTGAGTGCATTCCCACATCTTATATGACTTCAGGCTTCTTTCTTAGTTGTCTCTCCAGTATTTGTTTCCTATAACAGGGGGCAGCAAGCATTTCCTTTAAAAAAAAAAAGTCCAGTTAGTAAATATTTTAGGCTTTGTGTACCCTATGATCTCTATGGAAGATACTGAGCTCTAAAAATGTAGCACAAAAGCAGCCATTGACAAGACATAAGTGAGTAATCCTGGCTCTGTTCCAATAAAACTTTATTTACAAAAACAGGTGAGGGCAGATTTGGCCTGAAGACTATAGTTTTGCCAAGCCCTGCTCTGCAGGAGCTGAAAGAAGAGTTATTATCTGACAATGAGGCCTGTCCCACTTCTGTGGCCTCCGTGGTCCTCTGTACAGAGGAGCACACTCCCTTCAGTGGTGGCTGCGCCACTTCAGCTAAACCCTGGTGAAACCCTGTCCCAGAGCAGGTCTCAGACAGAAGCTGGGCCAGGCCGCTTATCTGCTCAGAGCTCCCACTGCCCGCATCTTTCTTAAATGACAAAGGCTCGATGTGTGTGCACCCTGCGTCCCCAGCACTGTGCAGTCTCATGGCCTCCTGGTCCTCGGCCTCCTCTGTTCCTCATACCTGCTCTTCCTAGTGTAGTCTTTCTCCAGCAACCTCACAGCTGGCTCCTGCTCCCTTCAGTCCTTACCAGGAGCCTGGCGTCAGCTCCGTGCCCGATGCCCGCGTCCATTCTCTCTCCCTTCCCACAGCAAGCACTCGGGTCATGTGCTGGGGGAGGTGGGGGCATGTTCTGAAGGAAACGGGAAAAGATGGAAGGACAGCTTGGGTCACTGGGAAGCCACTTGGAGAAAAGCCACCCTCCCGCTTCGCACCGTGTGACGCAGGAGGGTTAACCCTGCACCGTGCCAGGCCCCGGAGGCTCCTGGGGTTTAGGGAGCTGGGGCTGTGTACCCTGACTTCTCTCGCCTCCCCATAGGCATGAATGCCAAAGAGGCTTCTCCCCTCCCCTTTCCCAGAGAGAGACTGCGCATGACCCGAAGGGATTATTTAACTTTTCAATTTTTAAAATTGAACTCAGGTTGGTAAACCTGATAACTGGATATTTAGTTCACGTATTTCATTACTGAATGGAAGTTCAGGAGAAAGACTAAACCAATTATACAAAACAGTACGATCTCCTGTTGTATTCTTTTGCCTACCTATGTTAGGTAGGAATTTACATTTGTGAACCTGTTATACACAATCTGGGAGAAAGGTTTGAACAAGGATTCTAAGATTCGAATTCTAGCCTCTAAGATTTTAATATTCAGAAGTAAATTTGGGGCCAGGAAAGTGTAGAAATACGGAAATGTGCTGGGGCTGTAAATGGGGACTTTCAAACCAGGCAAAATGTAGCTTGACGTCTGCTCAGCCTCGTAGGAGTCTGGGGGCTTGGGAAAGGTGCTCAGTGAGCCACGGCCTCTCCATCTCTCCTGGCCATGCCACTGCCTGTTAGGAGCACTTGGTGTCACAGGGTCTTTAAATGACCTTGCCCGGAGTCTGGAACAGTGTACACGCAAGATGATTCGCAACCAAAGCAGTTGCAGGTGAACAAAACGGAAGACAGAGAGAATTCCTAAACTATGAAAATGAAAGGAAATACGTATTCCAGGTCCACACCTCAAAAGATGCCACATTTTCCGCACATAAACAGAAATTTCTTCCTTCTCTAGTAGATGTCTCTCTCTCTCTCTCACACACACACACACACACAAGCAGACCCACTCCCCATTTCACTGGGAATTACTTCACGTGTGTTTATGTGCACGATTGAAACCTTTTACAGAAATAACTGGGCCATAGCTCAGAACCCAAGGAATTTGCCCCCAACCTCTCAACCTTGACTCCTTCCAGATCACAGTTTGGGACCCCCTGCAACAAGGCCCTGTGGCCCCATTTCCAATTTGGGGAAAAGCATGGGATTCCGGAGTGGATGCAACTCCACTTCCCCCTGAAGATTCCTGACCTGCATCTAAAGATGCGCACCCCTCCATGGGTGACAGCACCCATGCAGCAAGCCGAGAGAGAAGGAGAACCATGCTTCTTTCTGCCCAGCTCAACCTGCCTGCCTGTGGGGAACAGCCTCGCTTCCCACACACCCAGCACCTCTGAGTGTTTCCGAAACGGCCTTTGTGGAGCTCTGCAGGAGCCAGCGCCTCCAACAGATCGCAGCCATGGAGCCCTAGTGGACTTTGCTGCGGACCCCTGAGCACTGGGCACCGCCTTTCTGCTGACCTGCTCTGTGCGCGCAGCCTCTTGGTGTCTGTTCAGGCTCATTCTTTGTTCTCCACTCCACTGATAGGCCCGAAACGCCACCCTGAGTACAGCTCTTAACACCCAATTTCCCCAGAGCCAGGCACGGCTTTGCAGTCTCAACACACGCTTGAGCCAATCTGGAAAACAACCACACACCTATGGATGTAAGAAGTATTTAGGGAAAGCATTTCCCCCACAGGACCGTGTGCTGGCCACCTTGGATGTCTCCCAGCGTACATGGGTCACCTGGGGCTCTGATTTCCCTGCTTCCTGGTCTGTGGCCACCTTCCCCGAGTTTCACCCCGGGGTGGGGCAGACGTGGTCCGTGGGCAGCCGCTCTGCACACTTCCATCACTGAGCCCAGGCTTTTGATCTTTCTGAGTATGTTGTGTCCTTTTCAATACCAATTTTTTACCTCCACATAATCACCCTTTTAACATCTGATGATTAAGAAATGTATAATGACAAGCAGCAACCATGAATTCAATTATGCCTTTAAATTACTTTATTAATCCCAACTGTGTGTGTGTGTCTGTGTGTGTGTGTGTGTACACCTGAAAATAAGTTACACAAATGAGAGCAGGACGTGGTTTTTTACTCCTTCCGCAAACACTGCTTAGCACATTGCACATAGATTAATCTTCAGCCTCCCAGGTGACGACAGTCCACAGGTAGGTTCGTTACCAGTGAGACAGGCAAGCAAATGGGCTCCAAGGACCTCCGCTTGTTTTCCCACCACCTCTCATGTGACATTTGACATTTCCTCACATAGACCCGGGCTGTGTGCAATTCCCTCCTCACCAATTAATTTCACACCTTCGTCCTCTTCAACACACAATAAAAATTCAAGCAAAAGTGGCATTAATGCCAAGATAACCTTTGTTGCACTTTTGTCTGAAAAACTAGCGTGATCATTTAGGAATATTAGCTTTTTCATTGCAATTCAGAAGAAACCATAGACTTCACAGGGGATTGTAGCACACCATCAGGTTATGACAGGAAGCTTGGAGACCACTGGGTACATGGTGCTCATAAAAGTAAAATGCCATTTTCAGGTCTTCCTTTGGGCAAGTCAGTTTAGGCACGCTCTTTCACTGGGTCCTCGTGGTAAACCCTCAAAGAGTTTGCCAGAGAGTAAACTGAGGTTGAGAGAAGTTAAATATTCAGCTACAAATCCTACAGTTAGTAAATGGTTTCAAATCCAGTTCTGTCTCTACTGAAACCCACATCACTATTCTACTAGCATAGTTCATGAGTAAAAGGAAGGAAATGTTGCATTGCTTCCATTATTGATATAATATGTGGTCAGCTGTAAAAATTCAGCCCCTGCTTAAAGCAATAACAACAAAAAATTGTGTTCCAATGGGGCCACTCAATAGGTCAATTTATTTCTATGCTAGTTCACTTCAGTTATTTGAATGCAATATTTATAGTAATTAAGCTCCCAGACCCTGGAGTCAGAGTACCTAGAAGGCAGCCGTTCGGCTTCCCAGGGCTGATGCCAAAGGGCTACAAACTGGTGGCTCAAAACAACAGGATCTAAAAATAAATTAAAAAACAAATAAATAACAACAGGATCTGATTCTCTCACAGTTTCGAAGGCCAAATATCTGAGCTCAAGTTTCCAAAATCTCCTAAGACTCTCTTTGCTCTTCTAGGGTCTCATGGTTCCAGGAAGTATTTATTGGTTCGTGGAGCATCACAGCTGTCTCTGCCTGCATCTCCACATGCTGCTCCTCTTCCCGCTGTTTCTCTGTGTGTTCTCTTCCTCCTGCAAGGCACCGACTCTGTGACCACCTGAAATCTTATAAGATCCCATCCTGACACCCTCGTCAAACACTCCTGCGAAGTCCCCATTTACAGATGAGATCTCATTCCACGTGAAGGTGGGCGCCTGTGGAACACTATTAAATCCAGTACATTGGCCATGAGAACAAACACGCAAGAAAAGCCAGATGCCAGATTCAGGGCTGCAGCTCAGCAACCACCTCTGCTGCAGATGCCCAGCAACATCAGTGCAACCCCAGGTGCCCACAGGACCCTGCACCCGTGTCTCAGAGCTGCTGGCCTCGGCGTTCTCCGAGGATCAGGGGATCATTGCAAAGGTCACCCTTTTGAAGGGACAGTAAAGTTCATTTGGGGCACATGCTCCATTGAGCAAGGGTCTGAGGACAGGGCTTGTGCTCCCCTCTCCCCAGAGGCTGCCCTGACTGGTGGTGAAACACCCAGAGGAAACTGCAGAGTCAGAGAACCGTGACCTCCCATTGGATACACGGGCTGGAAAACACACAGTTCAGAGAGGAGGAGCAGGAAGACAGCAGGAGGCCAGCCTCTTCGAGCCGGGCTGTCTCCCACACTCTCAGATGACACAGACCACAGAAGTGGATCTCTCCCACTGGTGACCAGAGATGGCGGGGACCCAGAAGCAAGCGGGCAGGGTGACCGCAGGCCCAGAACAGCACAGCTTCTCCGACCAGTGCCACACTGCAACATTTCTTTTCCTCCGATTGTTTGAAATGGGTCATTTGAACCCGAGTCTACGGTTAGGCTTCTGGGGGAGAGTAAAGAGTCCCCCAAAGATAAAGGTCAACAGCCCCGTGTCTTCCCTGGTGTTCTCCACCATAGAATCCGCTGTGTTTCTCAGCACTCCGGGAGGGGCTCTCCCAAAAAAGCTGAAGAAACACTGCATCTGAGTCATTTCGAGGCGCCCAGATTTTGGCAGGGTTGTCTAGTGGGTAGAGTGTTTTGCTGTGAGATAACAAAAATGATCTAAATGTGACTGTGGTTAGGGTTGCACACCTCTGTGGATATGCTAAAATCTCCTGAATCATACACTTTAACTTTGTGAATTGCATGGTGTGAAAATTTTATTCAATAATGCTTTTTAAAAAACAAATTCGAGAAAGGAATACTAGACTCCCTTCTCCACGTGAATTTAAAATTCCCCCCGGGAGCTTCTTTGTCCCCCATCACGCCCTTGCCTGCTAAGTGCCTTACTGGTGGAAGAGTCGTGCTGTCCTCACCATCGTCCACTAAAGGTTTTTTTCTCATTGTCCCCACTTTGCAGATACAGGTGCAACACTAAAGATGTGGGAAGAAATGTTGAATAAATTCTTAATTTCTTGGTTGATTACAGTGAAGACCAGGAGAAATCTGAAGTCCCCTTCTGCACTTCATGACTGTTTGAGGGAGCCCTGTGTAAACAGTAAGGCAGCACGGGGAAGTGGAGATGGCCCCTCCCTGTAGTACCTGCCAAATCACGCACAGAGTGGACATGGGCGTTTGTGGTCTGGCCAGCAGGCATGCGATGGACCCTTGAAGGCTGCCGCACAGGAGGCTGGGCTGGGCGCATGCCCAGATTTCTCTGCTCAGTCGTGCTCATCCCTTCCGTGCTTCCAATGTGCCAACGGGAAGTTGTCCTAACTCAGTGCCCATTGGGTCCGCCTGTGCCTTGTTTATATACAGACCATGAGCCAAAACTGACTTTTACATTTTTATAAGATTGTGAAAAGCAAAAAAGAAAATACTTTCCTCCTACTTCTGAAAAGAAGAATATGCAAGAGCCACGCATAAAGCATTTGCCCTCTGGCCTTTTTCAGAAAACCTGTGCCAGCCTTTGGCCTACATTTTAATAAAATAAAACGAATCACATTCACAAGTCAAGACAGTGTAGAGTCGGGGTAAACTGTCGCCTCATCGGGTCCAAGGGACTGAGTCGATGTGGACCTCAGTCTGGACCTCAGTGTTTTGTTGCAAAATGGAAGTAATAATAATTTTTTTAAAACCCTTAGTGGGTTGTTGTGAGGATACCACAGTTACACTTTTAAGGCACTTAGTAGGGCAACTATGTGATAGAAATAATGCCAAATAAATTCTAACACTATTTAAAATGTTTTTCATAAAAAGTCTTTCAGGCAAGGAGAGGAATCCGAGCTAATACACTGTTTATCTGAAAGTCTCTTAAATCTGAGACTGAAGACCGCCGCCTCCTCAGCTGTAAAGCAGGTATAGTGAAATCAAAGTACTTTTAAGATAAAGTTGACAGCAGAGGCGTTCGCTAACTTAGCAAGAGCCTCCGTGTCCCGACCCCACCCAGAGCGGCCCGCATGTGGAGGAGCTGAGCAGTGCCTTCTCCTTCTGGATATGTCTGCTCCTCCAAAGAGCAGCTTCTGCCTGGCCCCGCACTGCCAGAGGCCCTGGGCACCAGAAAGCAGGAGGACGGAACGGGGAGACAAACCCTCCCCTTAGGCAGTGGGCGGGGCGGAAGGGGGTGCAGACAGCCCTGAGGAAAACATGACCCGCCTCAGTAATGCGGAGGCCTGAGTAGGGCCAGGAGAGCGGAGCAGAGCCCAGGAGCTGCTCACAAGCAGAGGCAGCCCCACGGGCCAAGGTCCGGGGGCTGAGGAGGTCGGGGCAAGGTGAGAGGCCTGTGCAGGCAGACAGAGGCCGGAGCAGAAAGGGCAGGTGCAATGCACCAAGAAGTTTGCATTTCGTTCTGTAGCAATAACTTCAGAGTTTTAAGCCGGGGGACAACATGGTTTGCATTTCTGAAAGTGATCACTTTTTAGGCAGCAGGATGTGTGATAAATGGGAATGTACCACGCTGGAGGCAGAAGATCGATTTGGGGTCTGTTGGGAAAGACCAGGTAAGAGAGAATAGGCTGAACTGGGGCAAGAGCTGCTCAGGATCCAGGAGAGAGGAGGGAGTAAGGAAGGCTGGGTCTGGGGTCCAGAGCTGCACATCTGTTCGGGCGGTGGGCTGGTGGCCGAGGTGAGAGAAGGGGGCCTGAAGCTCTGGCTGAATGGCGAGATCCAGGTGATCAATCAAGGCACCCGCAGGGGGGTCTGGGGCGCAGGCCTGAGGCCTGGGCTGCTGCTCCAGGCTGCTCACCTTCCACATCCAGTGACTCTGGGGAGCACCGCGTTCAGGGTGCAGACGAAGGGAGGGAGTGCGCAGGAGGACCACACAGCCACTGCGGAGAGGAACATCGGGTGGGAGGAGCCAGGAGGACATGGTCACCCAGCCCGGCCAGGCCCGGACTCGGAAACAAGTGAGTGAAAGCCTTGAGGCAGGTCGCCTGCTGCACGGAAGCTGATGTCTGAGAACTGAAGAGGCCGTGGGTCTGCCAAGGAGAAGGTCATGGATGGGGCTAGGACTGCACATTTCTCAGGGCGAGATGTGGGAAGCTGATGGCAGGGACAGGTGAGCGGGAGAAGAGCAGCGGAGCGGGTGGAAAGGGCCAGAGGAACCGCCTTCCCAGAGAGAGGCTGCAGCAGTGCGAGCAGAGCTGCCGGCCCTTCCGCGGGTCTCCTGATTCTTTTGCTTCTTTGGGAGAAAAGAGACATGCAAGAGTTTCCCTAGGCTTTGGGAACTGCCCCAGAAGAGAGGATTACATTTTGGAAATCTGTGAGCAAGAAGAAAAAATAACGGAGCAAGGTTTACAGAGAGCTGGGAGAAGCAGTGAAGTGTGCAGGCCAGTGAGGTGAGCAGAGGCTCCAGTCCTGTAAAGAGGAGGAGTGGAAACAGTCACCTGACTCCAGGCGCCTGTGCCGTGCCAGGCACGCTTCGCATCCGTGTACAAAGAAAACAGACCTTGCTAGGTCACCGTGACTATCCACAGAGCAGCGCCTCCGTTACCCTAACTGCAGAGCAGACGGAGACAAGCCAAGGTCCAGGCCTGTGTCCCCAGCAGAGGTAGCAGGCGAAGGCTCCGGCTCCAGTATGCAGGTGGATTCCTGAGGCCAGGTCGCCATGGTACCTAACGGCCTCTGGGCTCGGCTCCTGTGGTGGAGAAGGTGAGGTCACCCGCAGGGTGCATGGGGAGTGAGTGCCTGGGACACTCTGGGATCTCCAGGGGTCGGGACTCGGGATCGGGTCAGAAGACCCCAGGTGAGGGCACGCACAACACAGAGATCCCTGTGGCAGCAGGGATCCCTTTGGCAGGTCCCGCGCTCCTAGGAGCAAGCTGGAGCCTCCCCACGCTGACAGGAGCCCAGGACCCTCTCCCAGAGCTTGCTCTGCCACCCGCACCTCCTCCTACCCTGGCTCCGACCCTCCCTGAGACAGCTCACAGCCTCGATCCACACCCGTCAGCCCTGTCAGCCAACAGCCAGAACATGGCTTCCCTAGGGCCACACTTAGCACTTCTGAGGAATGCCCAGGCTCTGCAACTACAATTCTTGAAGCCAAATCTTGGCTCCAACCTTCACTGCTGATTGGGCTCAGAACACATTTCCTCACTTTTCTGTGCCTCGGTTCATTGATCTACTGAATGGGGACACCAACAGGGCCTCCCTCAAAGGATTACTGAGAAAATTAAATAAAGAACATAAATATATTGCATAGTCCCAAGGATTCTACTGGCCCTAAATGAATTTAGACAGGGTCCTTTTTTATACTATCTCTTCCTACAGTGTCATTTGTTGCTGTTTTATTTGAATAAATAATTATACAATTAGTTCTTTCAACTCCTAGCACTTTGGTCACAGATCCGTAAGGGAATGGGGCAATCCTTCTCTTTCTGCACTGTGGGAGACATGGTAAAATTAGTGAGTGTTTAAATTTTTAAAAACTTTAACCCTAAAAGATACATTGACCTTAGGCCTCCTCATTTATCCCGTCACTTCCACCACTTTCTGACGAAGTCCTGGAAGTGCTCCTCTGTGCATATCTTTAGTGGACTGTCATTGCAGCCTTGATGTCTTCAGTAGATTGAAGGCATGCACCTTTCATGGTCATTTTGACTATGGAGAAGAACTAGAAGTCACACAGTGCCAGATGCAGTGACAAGGTGGATAAGGACCCACTGTCACGTTTCATGAGCCTGCCTTTCCGTGCACGGCACTCAGCAGCAGCGTTCACTGTATTTTTGATCATACCTCGTGGAGACATGAAGGGGGACTTCCAGAACTGCTTCAGAAAGTGGCAAGAATGATGGGATAGGTTTGCCGGAAGTGAGAGGGAGGAGGATTTTGACGGGAAATGATGCCAGAGTGTCTTCTATTGCAATAGAGCATTTTTCAGTTAAACATTCACCATTTATTTTGACCACACCACATCCTCTCAGGGACCAGCAGGAACTAAGCCATCAAGGAGTAATCACAGAGAAAACTGAATCCACTTGACCACAAGTACCAGGGGGGTAGAAAGACAGTGATTGACATGGTGCCCCAAGGGGACCAGGCTGGGCGCAGTGAGGTGTGGAGGAACGCAGTGACTTTGGGGAAGAGTCCAGCAGCAAAAGCAGAAGACAGAGCACATCCAAGAATGTGGGAATGCTAGCACAGCTTGACCAGCATTTGAACGTTACCATCCCTGGTCAAGAAAGGAAGGAAAAGCGTCACCTGCACTAGCGGTATGGTGCTGTCGCAGGATGGGATGGTCGCTAGGGTCCAAGCCCCTTCTCCTTCATCCAGGACCATCTGGAGTCTCTGAAGCCCATCCGCCCAGGTGTGTGTTCTCTGCTGGCCCTACCTTCGCAGGTGCAGGAGAGGGCCTGGGCTCCTCCAGTCCCAAAGTGGGGAAGGTGAGACCTACCTGCCAAGGTTTGATGGATAAATTAAAATATGTACATAAAGTGTGAGGTACACAGCAGGTATTCGATGCACAGTACCTGCTCTTACTAGAACAGTGATTATTCATGCAGAGCAGATGTGTTCCTAGTGATTATATGCAAATCAGCCAGTGATTAAAATGCACTGCTGTGTCTGGTCCATAAATGAATCTTGGGGTAAAGCATTTGTAAGACACAAAATCACCCTGTGAAAGATTGCCCCTCAACTGTTTAATTTGTGTCATTCTTTCCTGAGTGCTCAGGACGATAACTCATAATACCAAGACTACATGGTTAGGCAACAATGTACACCCGATGCAGGCATCCCAGCCCCACCTGGGGCAATAAACAGGAGAAAATCCTGTCATTCACCCGAGAGACTAGAGCTGAGGAGAGAGTCCTGCAGGGTGACACAATACTCACTTCTCAGGTTTGGCCATGGAGGAGTTACAGCATTGAGCGGGCAATACTGGGCAGTGCATGACAAAATCTGAGTTCAAACCTTGACTCTACCACTTTCTCTTTGTGTGGCCTTAACCTAGTTAATTAGTCTATTTGAGCTTTAGTTTTTTTATCTCTAAAATGGGGTTAGTAATACCCATTACATAGTATCATTGGGAAGAAGAGATCGAAGAATGCATACAAAGAGAGCCTAGCACATATTAGAGGTTAATAGAGGGCAGGCATTTCATTCTCATTCATTAGCAGGCCCCACACAGGCAGATTGAGATGTGAGAAGTGAGAATCCCAGGCAAAGGATCATTTGAGTTTGCAGGACTTTGGTAACAGAGGATGGAAAACTTGGGCCTTGGTGCATGCAGGAAGTAGCAGCACCAGGAACAGGAAGTGAGCCATCATCTTTAATATATAGGTTTTTGTTTTATACCTGGTTCCTCTCAGAAGCTAGCAAAGTCTTTTCAAAGACTCATCTTGCCAGAGTAGACACAGGGGCGCCTGGGAAGCCATTTGTGCCTAGCTTACCTGGAAGACGAGAAGCAAGGTGAGCCACCTGTTTGGTCAGTGTCCTGGGACACCCAGCACTAGAGAACCCCAAGCACACTTGTGGGCTCCACTTGTCAGGGCCTCTCCACGTGGAGGTCTTCCAGTGCCAGCGTTCAGGGGCTTGAACCCGAATTCACAAGGAAGACTTTCCTATGAGAACTTCCCCGTCACACCTCATAGAGATGGTTTCCTAAAGACACACTCAAATCTGCCAATGACTTGACACCTAATCAGCAGATGAATGAAGTGAGAAAATGAGCTAAGGCCCGTTATCTACAGAAGGGCAGAGGGGTGACTTCGGTGCCTCCTCTCCCTCTGTCCCAGCAAGCTGGGTGAGTCACCCGGCACACACAGCATGGACCTGCAGCCACCCCCAAGGCCTGATACCTGAGCCACAGACTCCCCCCGACCCCAGCTGCCTCTCCAAAGGCTCCTGGCCAGAGCAGCCTCTAGCTTGCTGGGAGGCAGCCCAGCCATGCCTCGGCCAACACACTGGGCTCTACCCTGAACTTCCCCTGCCCTCCATCCAACTTCAGCTCCATTTTAATCAGAAGGAGTGGCTATCATAAAGAACATAAAAAAACGACAAACGCTGCGGAGGATGTGGGGGAGAAGAGAAGCCCTTCTACACAGTTGGTGGGGATGTAAAGTAGTACCATTATGGAAACCAGTTTGGAGAATCTTCAAGAAACTAAAAAAACATTCCATCTGACCTAGCTACCTCTTCTGGGTATATTGCCTAAAGAAGTAAAGTCATCATATTATAGTGATACATACATACCATATTTGTGGCAGTGCAATTCACAATAATTAAACTTTGGAAAAAGCCTATATATCCATCAACAGATGAGTGAATAAAGAAGATGTGTTATATACACACAATAGAATGTTGTTCATATATAAAGAATGAAGTCATGTCATTTGCAGGAAAATGGATAGATCTTTAGACTATAATGTTAAGTGAAGTGTCAGATACAAAAAAGTAAATATGTTATGGTTTCTCTTACTTGAAAAACCTGAAATAGAAATAAATGAAAGAGTAAAATAAAAGAGAGATGATAGAAACAGGGAAGCAGAATTTTTGGAGATGGGAATAGGGCAAAGGGATAAAAAATGCAAGATACTATAGCATATATATCAGCAGTAGTGAACCTATGGCATGCTTGTTTGTATCTTTGAAAGCTCTGAAAGGTTTGCCATTAGTGATACATATTTGCCAATTCCTTCAAAACAAATGTAACTGTTATGTATTACAAGTATACATCAATTTAAAAATTTGAATAAATTGTTTCTGCTAAAAATTAACATAAAAAAGGACATTTTCAGCAGATGGAGGGAAAGCAGTGAGCATGAACGAAATCCTGTCACAGGGCAGGGGCAGGTGATGTGACACCTACCCCCAAAACAAGCTGCTTCGGGGGACCCTTTGAGGGCTGGGAAATAACCATGGTCCTCAGTCATCTTTGGGAGGGCAGAAATCTGCAAATGGACTCAGTGCAACCTGCAGCTTGGGGCAGCATTGCCGAGGGAGAGCTGGTTCTGCAGAAAAGAGAAAGTTCTGGAACCCTGAGCTCAACAGTCCTGCAACCTGCCCCACCCTGCCCCACCCCTACTCCAGGAAAGCACACCTCCCAGAGTTAGGAGACGTCTAAGGCATTGCTCCATGTCCACGTATTCCAGTGGTATGCTGTAGGGCTGCAAAGATCATATTATTAAAATTAGTGAATAATATTAACTTACGTATTCAGAAATGCAACCATACAGAACATAGGCATAAGCCAAGAGGAACTCTGAATCATAAATAAGTGTCAAAACATCCCGGCCCTAAAAGAGGCGGCATTCTGGGCTGCTGGCAATTATCTGTGCCTTCAATGAAGAGGTGGTTGCATGGGTATTTATTTTGTAAAAATTCATGGAAATGACACCTGTGGTTTGGTCACTTTACTCTGTCAAATCTTGTCTCAGTTTTTAAAAAAAGTTTACAGAAATGTTCCTATCCTAGAATTACAAAATTATATTTATAAGAAAAGCTCCCATTTCCACTCCCAGAGCCTATTTACCTTTGCTTTAAATAAAACGTAAACACAGTGAGTTACATAATTTTCTGGTCATCAGAATTTGTTAAAAATGGAAGTCACTGGCTATAAGGAGAGGGAGTGGTGATTCTATCAGTTAGGTATATGGGCAATGTGAAAAATCTGATATGAAAAAGGCAACAAAGGAAACAGAGAAGACAAAACCCCCAGACAGACAAATCAGACTCAGAAGACACAAAGAAGCCATAGCAGGCTCCTTGGGGGAGAAGCAAATGTTCTATAAAACTGCAAAGCTCTGAAAGAGCCGGGAGCCAGGGCGAAGAGGCAGCAGGTGGGGCAGAGCTGCAGCTCAGAGGCAGAGCTGAGTCAGCCCTGAGCCTAATCCAGAGCACCAAAAAGGAAAAACGTCCCTAGTGATTTCGCTACACCAAACACTGAATTATATATAGTAACACACTGAATCCTTCTGCCAACCCAGTGAGAGAATATCGTTACTGCCATATTTAACAGCTGAGGAAAGAGAAGTATTGGGAAGTTAGACAATGACACTAAATAAAGTCATTGGGGCAGAATCCTCAATCCAGGCATGGCTTAAGCCTTCATGCTTTTAGCTGTTTATCTCATCTGAGATATGAAATGACATAACAGATAAATTTTTCATTTATCTAAAATAAATAATGTGTGAGTGAGGAAGTGTGAAATCTCCTCATAAGGGTAAGTGCTAGAAATCAGAATTACAATATGTTTTTACCTAGTTATCAGTTTTATTGAGATGTAACTCATACATAATAAAATGGGCCTGTTTTAAGTGTGCAGTTCATTAAGCTTTGACAAATTTCTATCCCACATACACTGTAACTACACTCTGAATAAAGACATAGAATAATCCCATCCACACAAATGTTCCTTCACGTTCCTTTGCAAGGTCCCAGAACCACCAATTTATTTTTTCTCAGTATTAATTTTGACTGTTCTTCAATTTCATATAAATGAAATCATACTAGGTATGCCTGCTGTATCTTTTGTTTTCCACTCAGCATAGTTTTAAGATTTATCCATGTCATTGTATACATGAGTACAGCATTCCTATTAAATGTTGAGTAGAGTTTCATTGTTCAACCATCTTGCAATTGTAATGTCCATTTCCCACTTGATGAATATATAACTTGTTTCGGTTTGAGGACCATTATAAATAAAGCTACTATTTTCAGGCACAAGTCTTGGTAAGGCTTTTTGAGTAAATACCTCAGAATGGAATTATTGGCTCATATTTTAAATACATGTTTGACTTAAGGAGAAGCTGCCAACCTGTTTTCCAAAGCTGTGTCATCTTTTAAGGCCACCAGCAATGCAGGAGAGTTCAAGTTGCTCCACAGGCATGCCAACACTTGCTACTGTCGGAGTTAGTGTTAGCGATGCTACTTCGTATATAGTATGTTTTTGTTGTCCTTTTAGTGTTATTGAGCATATTTTATGTCCTTATTGGCCAATTATACATATTCTTTTGTTGGCCATTTTTAATGTTTTAAACATTGACATATTTTGAATGGCAAGAGTTCTGGATACAAATAAGTCTTTGGACAAATATATGTGATATGAATACTCTCAACCTGTGGCTTATAGGAAAAGAAGTGTTGGATACTTAATTTTCTCCCTAAGAAAATGATTAAGATTATAGTTTGAAAAGGGAGTCAAAGTTCAGCAAATGGAAAAAGGCAAGAATAAGCCTAGTGATAAAACAAAATGATAAAAAAGAACAAGCATTTTAAGTACAGGGCAGATTCAAAGTCAGAGGTGCACAGAGAAAGGCAGAAAGGCAAACTGGACCCAGGCCAAGGGGAGTGACACACCCCGGGAGAGGAAATTTGTGCATATTTACAGGCGCAGCAGAAAGCCAGGAAGATTTTCTAATACATAGCTGACAGTCAAAGCTCTCCTGTAGGAAAAAGACTCTAAAAGCAATCAATAAAAGAATTTTGAAGGCCAAATAACAAAAGTAAAGAGGCCAGTTCGGAGACAGTTTCAACAGTCCAAGTGAGAGAAAAATGAGGTCTGGTGCCAGAGTAATAAAAGGAAGCTACAACTTGTGGAATTCAGTCAACAGACCCTGGAGCTCCTGGAGGGTAGGCATGAGGGCTTAGATAGTGAGAGCCTTGAGGTTCCAAACTGGGCAACTGCCAGAGAGACGATGCTCTCCTCCAACTCAGGGAAGCAAGAACATGAGCCACTTTTAAGAAACATGAATCAAGAACGGACTTGCGAACCTGATGTGGAGGCAAAGGCCCATAGTCTCAGCTGCTTGGAAGGCTGAGATAGGAGGACTGCTTTGGCCTAGGAGTTTGAGACTAGCCTGGGCAAAATAGAGAGGTCCCCGCCTAGATAAAGAAGGAAAAAAAGATTGACTTGTGTTTGTGAGGCTGCGGAGATGTCTGGGTGGCCATGCCTTCCCCAAAAGAGGCCGAAATGTTTTATTACACATGGAGGAATGAATTTAGAGATATGAATAAGGGTCATCTGCCCTCTGACGGAAGAAGATTCTTCAGACTGTGGAAATAGGATTGTTTTGACAGAGAATGAAGAAAACAAAAGGAAAAATTCAATAAGAGGGTTGGAGGAGGAACAGAAATAGGTTTAAGGAAACTGAGAAAAAAGTAGCTTTAAAAGTATGAAGAAAACCAAAGAATTCAGGCTATAAATGTCTAACAAAATGCCAACATTGGTCCTTAAATGCTTCAAAGAGGTTGAATATTTGGAACCATTGAGAAACATGTGCATTATGCTCAACACAGTCTATTTAAGGAGGAGGAAAAGTGTGCCATATTTTTTTGAATTTTCTTTTTATATGCTATATACTTTTATAACATAATCAAATTAAAGTAATAAGCTCGAGTTAGCTTGAAAAATCATTTACATGAGGAAAAACATGGAATTCCCTGATGGCGATGAATCAGTGGAGTGTTTTTCAAATTTATTTTATTCAACTAGATAACCCTTCTTTCAAACCAGCCTTTACAGAGAAGTCCAATTTCTAAAACAAATAGAAGAAAATCTGCTCTGATTATAGATAATGGGATAGCAGAAGAGCCTTGCTACATTGTAAGTCTGCAGGACTGGTCAATAGATGATGGATAAAGATTGCCTGACAGAGAGAGAGAGAGGGAGAAGGAGAGAGGGAGTGAGCAGAAGCCCTGTAAAAACATAGCTATTACAAAAGCAGGAACGTTAGTATATTTCTGGCTCATCCACTGTCTTATTAGTCCCCAAACAGTGCCTAGCACTAAATAAACACCAGGGAATGAATAAATTTGGGCATCTCAATAGTTATATAATAGAAAACAACTGTCATTTATTGACTTGCTGCTATGTTCAGAGAGTGAGCTATTTGCACCTATGTGAATTTAACATAGATGACATCGGTCTCAGAATAATGTATCATTATCCCCTTTACAGACATAAGAAATGACAGCTTGAAGAGTCTTGCCCAACACTCAGAAATTGGCCTTCCCAGAAATCCAACCCATCAGCATTTAGTGCCAATCCACATCATTTCTTTCCTGCACCAGCACACTGGACCACCTTCCTACTGAACTCATGGTAATACCTGGCCTCTGAGGGCTGCATTGACACCAGCTCAGCTGTCTGACCCCAGGTGAGAAGCCCTTCAGACCAGATGACAGAAGGCATAAGGGGGAAAGGATGGGACACGGGACAGCAGCCACAGCACCTCAGTTGTTCTTGCAATGGCATCGTTGTCAAGGGTGAAAAGCCCAGAGCTGACGCAGCACCGAGTAATCGTGTTCCCACCCCGACAGAGACCAGTGCCGAAGCACTGTGGATGCTGAGGACCAGGCCAACATTCACACAGGTGCAATAGGAAGCCTTGTGGGCCCTTCACCACTGTATCGGTTATCTATTGACATTTGGAAAACCATCCCCAAACAGAGATTTAAAAGATAAACCTCTGGCTAATATCTCAAGTCTGTGGGTGGGTAGTTTGGATTGAAATCTGTTGGGTAATTTGGCGAATCTGAGCCAGACGTGGCCGATCCTGGCAAAGCATGCACCTGCGTCTGTGATGAGTTTCTAGGTTCGTGTATTCGTTTGCCTGGGCTGTCGTAGCAAAATGCTAGAGGCTAGGCAGCTCACATAAGACATCAAGGTGTCAGTAAGGTGGGTTTCTTCTAAGAAGTCGTCTCCTCCATTTGTACACAGCCATGTTCTCCCTTTGTCTTCACAAGAGTCTCCCCTATTACATCTGCATCTGTGTAAACCTCCTCTTCCCATAAGGGTATCAGTCATATTGTCTAAGGGCCCAACCTAAACGCCCTCTTTTAACTTAACTACCTCTCTTAGGGAGTTTAGCTGGACAGAGTAGCACATGCTAATAATTCCAGCTACTCAGGAGGCTGAAGCAGGAGAATCAAGTTCCAGACCAATGTGGGCAATTTAGCAAGCCCCTATCTTGAAAATAAAAATAAGTGCAAAAGGTGGGAGATACACCTGGATGCCAACCCCTGCATTCAATCACCAGAACCACGAACAAAAAAGAATATCTCCAGACAGAGTTAAATCGTGAGGGTCTAGAGCTTAGGGTTTCAGCATGTGAACTGCGAGAAGCCTGTCCCTCAGCCTGTAACACGGCTGGGGTCAGAGCGTCCGGAAGTTCCCATTAGAAGGTTCATTCGCGGTCCACACGGTCTGCGGTCCTCCAGCCGGTCGGCCTGGGCTGCTCATTTGAGTGCCTAAAGCATCTCCAGAGAGCAAGGAGAATACAGGACCTCTCTAGCCTTGAGCTCAGAACCAACAGAACATTCCTGCTGCCAGGTTCTCTTGGTGGCAAAGCAAATCACACAGCCAGGCCAAATTCAAGGGGTGGAGAACAACGGGGTCCTTTCTGCGATCTAAGACACCCGTCTCCCTCTCCCTGGCCCTGCACCCACTCTCACAGGAGCCCTGTCCTCACAGTAACATCCCTTTCGGCGTTTCTCCCGGCCTCTGCCTCTCACTTAGACCTGCCTTCTTGCCCCCTTCTACATCGGAAGGGGTTCGTCCCCAGACTAAGGCGCAGCGGATGGTGATGACTCTCCTGACCATAACGGCGGCATTTTCATAGAAACGGAAGTCTGAAGCTGCACCGTGGAACACCGTGGCGGGATTTCCAGCAGCACCAGGGCAAGCCTGTGAAAATCTCTTCTTCACAGGGAGAAGGCGAGCCTAGGGTTTGCTTTTTAGTTTCTGCACGCCATGTACCTAGCTCCACATTCAGAGGCCACTCGATAAACACTGATCAAGAGCGCTAAAATCTATGTGAGGTAAAGTTTTAAAGTCTGTTCAGAGGAGCTGAGCCCCAGGCCATTCTTAGCTACCACCTGGTGCTTTGACCTTCCGTGTGCTATTTTTAGCTTCTCTGAATCCCAGTTGTTTTCTCATTTGCAAAATGAGAGATTTAGTAAGACAATCTCCAGGATTGCTTCCGGTTCTGTTTTCCTGTGAATGCTAATAAAATCTTCATGGTGAGAGAAAAGAGCCACACACACCCCCCTCACGAGGCAGCCCAGCCCCACATTCACTCCACAGCGCTTCTCTGCCCGGTGAGTGCTTAGACTGGGGCTCTGAACCAGGTGAGCGTTACAACAACCACCCAGAATGGGTCACCAGCTGTCCTAGATTTTCTGGATTCTTGTAAGTGTCTCCAGGGAGCTAATAAGACTGTTAAGTTTAGGAAGAATTGTTGATAGATTCTATTCTTCAAATATTTTCTGCCTCCCACAGTAGCTCAGTAATGAGGCTCTAAGAGGTTGGCGTCTTTCATTCTCTGACTCTCAGCTCTGTTTCTCCGAGCAACAACCCTCTAGTATGAATTTCTCTCTGCATGCATTGAAATGCCGTCCATTGTATACATTTTCTCTACATACACAATACATCTGTCTGCCCTGGATATACACAACCATCTTCCAACTGTAAACACCAGTCTGTGTATACAATGTGGGTGGGTTAGATTTGGGCCTGACCAGAACGAGGTCATGCACCTTTATATTTCATGGCCCTGTCTTAACAATCTGTCATTACAACAAATGTGGAAAAAATAAACAGGGACAGGACTCTTTTTTCCCCAAAACTCAACATCAAAAGTTATTGAGTGATTTTCGCTGTGCAATAGCCAGAGGTAGTGTTCACAGAGGAGCAGCTTGGAGCTCTCCTTGCTGCACGGAAAGTAGTTCACATGCTTTATCATCTCTCAGGATCTGTCAAGCTTGGTTAACAGGGTGGACATGGATTGCCTCAAATGGCATTTGCTATTCATTTGTTTTCCAAACACACTACACCTTCCCTTGAAGGTTAATCCCAGGAGATAAAATGTTTGGAGGCTAATGTGGGGCTCAGCAAGTCTCCCCCCTTCAAAGCCAGGTCTCCAAAGGAAAAACAGGAACTGGGTCCAAGGGTGGCTTACCTATCTGATCAAACGTAAGCTTCATTTATGCTTCTGCTCAATAGTAACTGAAAGTGAAAAATATAGATATGGTTTTTAAGCAGAGAATGCATTCCCGTTCAAAATTAGGTTGTTTCTCCAGTTGACTCCAGGCTCCAAAAGTCAGAATCTCCAGTTGTCAGGCCTGCACTGCCTGTGTCCACAGAGATATCTAGTGGGTGGGATTCCGGGGAATTCTCCTGAGCTCAGAGCATTCCTGCAATGCAAGGTCATCACCCTGAGAAATATTAGCAGGGCAGGAAAGAACAAATGCCCAGAAAAGTTCAGGATAAGATCAAAAGGTGAGCCAGGAAAGGGCAGTACCTATTCCCCAGGCCTGGGGAAGATGGGGACAACTTGAAGAGAGTCACGGGAGGTAGGAACAGGCAAGCTGCAGAGAAAGAGGGTCAAACCAGGGCCCTCGGTCACTTCGGGCATGGAGAGGACGCGTGCGAGATGACATCACAGAAGAGGAGAGCATCTGACCCTCCTTCCACAGCAGGCAGCAGTCTCCCCTGGTGATCAGGCCACGATGCAGGGAAGACGAGGCCAGATGTGCCCTGACATCTGGGTACTGACATCAATTAGAGAGGGCGGAGCCGGCTTTCTGAAGGGAAGATCTGATCGAAGTAGATGAAATGATTTTTCTTACAAAGTAAAATCCAAGCTCCTCAACCAGCACCCGAGCTCCTTCCTTTCCCTCTCATCACTGTACCTGTGACTCAAGCCAAGCCAATGATACACACACACACATGCACTCAGGTTCCCATCCCAAGCTGGCTCACTCATGGGCCTCGATTTCCCCCTTAATACTCTGTTCCAAAGCAGTTCTCCTTGTGCAGCCGTCTCCTACATCTCCATCAATACCAAAGTGCAAGCTGCCTTCAGCAGTTCTACAGGATACTGACACACCTCCATGAGCACTAAATATTAATCATAGCAATAAAGAAATAATATTAACAATCCTTCACACTTATTAAGCAAGTATCTAAAGCCATAGATAGCTCTGTCTTTTTACCCACACTATCCTGTTGGATTTTCATCCCATTTTGATGAGTTTATGTGCTTTTCCACTAAATGTTGAATCTCTCAAAGGCAAGGATAATGACTTTTTCATCTTTGTATCTCCCGGGGCTTTGCACAGGGTAGGAGCCACTCAAAATATATTTAATACATGAGTTAAAAGAGTCAAAAGTAGGGCTAGAATTCAGGTCCCTGGATCACAGGGCAGGGTTACTTTCCATCCACAGCATCATGATAAAATGAATGCACAGGGGCTTTGTACATCTACAAAATGCCATGTGAATAGGAGGCAGCAGATGCCAAGCCAACTCCCCCTTTGGTGCCCCTCTCTTATCTCCTTCCAGCCTCCTGCTGCCAAAACAATTTTAGATTATATGAAAGCTTATCAGTCGTGCTCACTTAGCCCAGAAACTTAAAAGCAGTAAGACCAATGCACCTATGTCCATGAACAGTGCGACACATCGTGAACACAGGAGCCAGGACCAGCAGGTGTCCAGTGAGCAGGCATGGCAGCATGGACACGTGCAGAGGACCTAGAGACCCGTGAGCATGATTGCCCTGGCATCTCATGTACCAGGGGCAAATGGGTTCCTGTATGAGGTCCCCAAAGACTCGGGCATGCTTGCCCCATCCTTGGAATTCTGAGCGTGCCAAGCACTGCTTCGGTAAACAAGGCAGTCGATACGGCTCACAAACGAACGGCAATAAACTCACGCTCATATATCGGTAAGAAAATTATTTTCTATAGCACTCTCCTAGCCTTTGTCTCTTACCCTTGTGTTCAGGCAAAAGCTGAATATTGAATCAGCCAGCTGCTAACGTGACGCTCTGTTCTGATGACCCTGGACCCATCCAGGAAAATCAGAAAAAGAAATTTTTCCTCTCAATTTAATATAACAGGCTCCATCAGGACTTCATACGACCTTTGCTTGCTTTTTGCCCTGCACTAGTTTTCTATCGCTCTGTGACAAGATGCACATTCCCAGTTTTTCTTTGTTTTCACTGAGTCCTGCCCAGTCCCCTACCCACCTCCACCCTCCTCCTAGGCCGCTCAGTGCACCCCACAAAGCACGGGCAGGTGGGAGACCTCTGGCCCTGCCCTGCACCAGCCAGGCCTGGGAGGGAGAAAGGGAGAGAAAAGATCAGCATCCAACTCAAATCGTCAGCACTGTACTTAAAAGGATCAAATTAAGGCCATTTAAAGGTATTACCCTTAGGAAGTTAGCAAAACCTTAGTACATTTTCTCCAGACCAGAAAAACTTCAGATAGCTCTTTACCCCCACAAAGTAGCAGAAATAGCTCATTCTTTTACGCTATATTTGAGGGTAATCTTTGCCCCACCTGGTTCAATTCAAGAAACCTCATTTAGAACAGTACCAGGAACCAGAAGAGATACAGACATCACAATAAAAGAGTTGCTGCTCCCCGAGAGCTAGTAATTGAGTGGTGCATAGTGTTAAACAAACAAAATATGTATAAATGCTACAAGAAAGGTGGCAGTAAAGAGATGTATGAATAGGGAAAATTAAATTTATGCAGGCGGACTTCCCCTTTCTGATACATACAGCAAACAAAACCTATTTCAGCTCAGATTTCTAAAAAAATTTTTAAAATAGGAAAATTGCATTTTTTCTCCTATAAAACTGTGCATTCCTAAGAGATACCACATTATCAAAAATAGTATTACAATACAAATTATTCTAAAGGGAGAAAAAAGGGATCGTGCCAGAGATTTTTAGCTATGCAATAATAGTTATTTTTCCACCAGGAATTTCAGCTGTGAAATTCTTTTTATGAAGTCTAAGTGTATTTTTGTTATTTTAAGCAATACGTTGGTTCATCAAAACTGACAAACAAACCTGAGCATCCTCCAGCAAAACTGAGCAACGTGTAAGACCAAAATCTGTGCCTTTCAAGGCTATGAACGCCAAGAGCAGCTCCATTTACAATTGGGGCCAATCGTGTGCTCTGTGCTGTAGATGCTGGTTCCCAGGGCTCTGCAGCGCCTGTCCCTAAGAGAGGGTTCCCCTGGCCTTTACGCCTTGAGCACAGGAGCAGCTGTGTGACTTGTTGGCCAGGGAGGTCAGGGAGAAGTGACTGGGTCAACAGCCCGCCGAGGATGTCAAGTGCGGCACAGTCTGCCACGTCTTCTCCCTTCTTCTCCTGCTGCCAAGCAAGCTCGGGTGGCCAGGGAGCACCCTCAGCCCAAGTCCTGGAGTCACCGAGGTACTGAGACAGAGGCCTGGGCAACACCAGGCATGAACGCATGGCTCTGCGGTCTGCATTTGTCCCCTAAAGCCCTCGTGTGGAAGCCCTACCTCAAGACGGTAATATTAGGACACGGAGGCTTCGGGAGGCGATTGGGTCTCAAGGACAGAGAGGTCCCCTGCCTTGCCCCTTCCCCCACGAGGACAGAGAAGCCCCAGCCATGGAGCTGGAAGTGGCCCTCACTCACACTAGATCACTTGTCACCTTGGTCTCATACTTCTCAGCCCCCAGAACTGGAGGAAATAAATTTCTGTTGTCTTCAAGCTACCTAACTGATGGCATTATGCTATGGCAGCTCAAACAGACCAGGACTCGGAGCAGAGAGGGAGAAACAAACCGCTTTGTTGCTACAAGCCAGTAACATTCAGAGGCATTTGTTACCACAGTGTAACCAATCTTTCATTGTACTGATCATAAGAACAAAAAGTAAAGAAACATGAATTCTATGTCCAAAAGCTCAATAAAATAACTTCCGATTAGTCCAGAGGCGTTTCCCCCACTGTGATCTTTGTCCCCAGTTGTGGTGCCCACTTGCTGAAGATAATGTGTGGGGCATTTTTCATACACCGTGCCATGGGATCCTTTCAGCAGTGGTGATAAGGTCGATAAAAACCTCAATTTTACAGGTCAGAAAACCGAGAGGCAATGGAGGAAGTCATTTGCCAAATGCCTTTCACCTATTCAGTGCCAAAGCAGGAATTTTGCTCTTTGATTCCAAATCGGCCTTTACATTCACTGTCTACAGGGCTGATTAAAGAATAACAAATTGGCACCCTCAAATCACACAGCCAAACTCATTAAATCTGGGGTTCTGTTAATGTGCTCTGTGTAGGTCGCTCGGCCCCACTGAGGGGTGCTTTTGGGTCTGGAAATGGAAATGACATTATGTTAGCATCATTAGAGGATGGAGCCCACAAGCAGTGCCCTGCACACGCCTGGTGACACCCTCGATAAATCCATCAGTGTGCATTCTGATACTGCCCAGCAAAGCAGGACTGGAGGAAGATTCATCCTTTCTGGGGATCCTAGGGAAAGCAATCACTTTCTGTCTTCTTTAGGAGCTCAGGGCACAGCAGGAGCCTAAATTGACAGAGGTGGGGTGCCAGGCCATGGAGCAGGACGGGAGGCGAGACTCTGCCCCAGAGGCTGCAGAGCCAGGGGCAGCAGCAGCAAGGCCTCCCCTTGGGCCAGGAAAGGAAGCACAAATGGCCAGGGCAGGTGTCAGCAGGCTCCGTAACAGATGGGCTCGTCAAATACAGGAACAGGTTGGACACCAACATCCAGAGAAAGAGAGTTCGGAGAAACAGGGACTGGCTCTGGATGAAGGTGGAGAGAGATCGCTGCGGACGCCATGGCCCTGCCTGGCCGGGAGCTCAGAGAAGCAGCTGATGGCCTAATGGCAAGAGGTAATGACGATGAAAGGCACTCAAGCAAGGGGCCCTCAAGTAGCTGCTGCTGCTGCTGACAGGCCTCCTGCCACCAAACAAAGCAATTAGTCGCTCACCCTGCCACCAGCGCCTCCTCCACCCACCTCCCTTGGCTCACCTTAAGACCTCAGACCATTCATCCCTTTGTCTCCCCAGACCAGACCGCAGCAACCCAGACCCAGCAAACACAAACACAGCAGCTGCTGCCCAGCCCTTAACGGCTGCCCCCAAGCTGTCCCCAAAACCAGCAGCTCCGAAGGGGCTGGAGCTATCGGGAGGCTGGGTGTGGAGGGACCTCTCCATTGACACAGCTTTGCCGTCAAGTTTGTGCAAAAGGCCATCCATGCACATATGCAGTTCTGTACATGACACTGGCTTTTTCCTATAACATAAAGAGTTGACCTACTGGTTTTTTGTAGCTGGAGGGTGGCTCTGAACTGCAAATTTAAAATAATTCCAGTTTAGGTATCTTTCGGCCCCCAAAAGACCTAGTTCTAAGGCTTAGAGTTGAGGATTTCCAAGCTCTTGCTCTTGCTTCTATTCATCCTGTAAGACCCACTCGAGTATTCCACTCTTGGGATCCCTCCCTCATCCACAGACTGTTCAGCCCAGAGTGCCCGTTACAGTGGCTACTGCAGGCTAAGACTGCACAGTAGCAGTTGCTTATTTTGTCTGCTTGTCTGTCTGCCTTTCTCTCGTGACTGTGACCTCCCCACTAACAGCTGGGACTATCTCTGTTCCACTGTGCCCAATTTCATCCTCAATATCCACCCCCTGACTGCTATGCTTGCTCAAGTTTATGACTGTCACAACTTTCTAATCTATAAAATGGGAGTGATGATATGGACCCTCTACATGCCCCAGTTTGGTGTTTGGGGTCGGTTGTGGGGAACAGCTAGAGAGTGTTTAGAAGATGCCTGATGACATCACATGAATTACAAGTGGGAAGCTCTGCCCGACTCTGCCTTCCTTGTGGGCTCAGCTTCTTTGGAGCACGCTTTGCATGCCAGGCACAGTGCCATGCAGATGGAGTCCCTCCTTGCAGCTCCCCTGGCTACACTGATTATCATCTCACCCCTTCAGCCCTCTACTTAGCCTGTGGCCACGGCCTAAACAGGGAATCCATGCTCTGTGGACTCTCTCTCACCTCTCCCAAGCTTACTGCCTACCATCCATGGAAAGATCAACAGTCATATTTTGAGTGCCAGATTCAAGTAGAACACGGGGCCAGACATCACACGCAAGGCATCCGCATCATGCAGAGGAGTGAAATGCACAGCATGTAGGTATAGAATCTCCCCTACAAGAATATATAGCACCTGAGAAGCAGGAAGTGAAAAGACTTGGAAGATGCGCGTTAAATGATACAGCAAACCAGAGAAGGGAGAAATTTTTTTAACTTGAGCACCAGCAAAGTCTTCAGCAAAGGACAACATCTGGTCGTGAGGAACAGAAAGAAGCAAGAGGCTGACATCGTGCAAGAAAAGCTGTTCTCAGAACACTGGAGCCATGAAGGACTTGAGGGTGTCCAACCTCAACCTCTTCATCATATGCTTCAGGAAACCAAGGTGGAGACACAGTGACTTGATGTCCAGCACTTGGCTAGTGACGGCAGAGCTGGGGAACAACTGCTACAGGTACAATGTCCCCTCCAAAACTCACACTGACATTACCTGGCCACTGTGGCAGAGCTGAGAGGCAGGACCTTGCAGAAGTGGAAAGGTCATGGGGCACTGTCCTCACAAACCAACCAAGGCCTTTGTGACTGGAGGAGTTTGGTTACAAGGAGCTTGGCCCCTTTTCCTCTTCTGATGAGCTCTTGCACCTTGCGACGCCCTCTCTTCCTCCCTTTCTCATTGGTGGGATGCGATACTGGTCTCCCGCATTTTGAAGAAGGAAAGGTTTACTTTGGCTCACAGTTCTGGTTCATGGTGAGCTGGCTTGAACACAGAAGCAGCATGAGGAAGGGCTTGACAGAGGAAAGCTGCTCGCACCACGGTGGCCAGGGAGCACGGTGGAGAGGGAAGCCAGGAGCCAGGAAGGGAGACACACCCCTCCCAGCCAAGCCCCGCCTCACCTCTTCCAGGCAGACCCGCCTCCTCACAGCCCATCCTCTAGGGTTCCCCATCATAGTCATCCAACCACCTCCCCCCACCCCCGAACATGAGGCCTTTGGTGAACATTTCAGATCAAACCCACACACTTTTTGACATGTTATATAAACTTCCCAGACTCTGAGCTGAGTAAACTTCTATCACTCATAATTTGCCCGTCCTGGGACATTCTGATGCAACAGTGGAAAGCGGACTAAGACACAAATTCTACAGCCCAAAATTTGGTAAGGAAATAACATGACTAGAATCTGCTAGAAGTAAAAGATTAAAGAGCTAAAAGAAAAAGTGGGAGGGCAAGAAAATGAGAGAGGAAAAGAGAGCCAGAGAGAATGAATTAAATTAAAGGCTAGTCTTTAAAATCCACAAAATCTAGAAGGAAACTAACAAAAACCCAGCCTAAAGTGGTAGCTGCAGGAATAGGCAAGAACAGATACTTCTGGAAAGATGATGAGCTATGGGGGAAGAAGACATCTGAGATTTCAAGCTCAAGGACGACTTAGAAAATAGATCTGCCTTCCCCAGTGCTGCCATAGCTTACCTGCAGGTCTCCATGAGTATCAGAAACCCACCAATGCCATCCTTATTTTCTTGCCTAAGAGCAAAAGACACTGCCACACAGAATGGAGGGAATGCTTTTTGTCACTGTAGGGCTCATGGCAGCGATATTATTAAGCCAGAAAATAATCGATCCAAGTCGAGCCCATCACACCCCCGCCAGCAGCACACTGCACTCGGCCACACTCCCGATCACTCTCAGGGGCTCCACGGTGTGTAAATCCCCTACATTGTGTCTCCAATCAGAAGACACCAGCTTTGTTGAGATTTAATCATGTTCAAATCCAGGATGTGCCCAAACACGACAGAAGCATTGTTTTCTCTCCCTCAGCCCTCCGTATGTTAAAAACATCTATTAAAACGTGTCTGGGATGGAAGGCACCCAACACACTGTCATTAATTTAAGGAAATAAAATCACACCATATGAAGGGTTATCATAAGGAAGATGGTGACCAGCTGTTCTCCACCTCCTCTGGGTTAGGACACGAGAAAGTGGGAGGCCGCTCTGTTGGAAATTGAATCAGGAGTGGGGACTTGACAGAGGGAGGAAGCCTCGCCAGCAATGCTCAGGGAGCGACAAAGGTGGAGCTGAGCAGGCACTGCGACGACCCTGGGAGTGAGGAGGGGCGTTCAGTCGGGGCAAGGTGAAGTGAGGCAAGTTTCCTCCCCTTTGGGTGCCTTAGGGTTTCTCCCTTCAGGTTCACCTCTCTTTAGGAAAGGCTGCTTTTTAAATATTTTTCACTAAAGTTAGAAACAATGGAGGAGCTTTTGTGTTAATGAGATCTAGTAAATGAATAAAGGAGGAGAAGGATTATCAGAGGTCCCTTCCACAAAGGAGTCTAGATTCTCTTATAGTATCCGATCTGGTGCTGTCAAGGGAATTCAGGACTTGCCTGGATTTTGGAAATCAACAGAATGATTTGAAATCTTACTCAGTGAAGGACTTGCTGATTCCAACCTGGTCTGACACTAAATGATAAAAAAAAAAAATCTAATTTGTATCAATGGCTCCCAGGCACTACACTCTCTCTAATACCTCTCTTTTCCTCTCATTTTTAAGCATCCAGAGCCCCTCTCTGCATCACAAGGTGCTCTTAACAAATAATTTATACAAATCATTGACTTCCTAGTATGAATTTAAATCACTTGTCTTTCATCCAGTTTTATTTGTATATAAGCAGCAACTTTCACTGCGGAACCAGAGACCTGTTTCTCTGGCCAAGAAATTTCAAAATGCCAGCAAGAGTGGGGAGATATTTCTCTGAAAGAGAATTATCTAGATCTTGAAATTGGAAACTGCTCAAAGAAATTGCTCTAAGGCTTGGATCTTAGATGTCCCAGAAAGGCCATGTGTTAAAGACTTAATCACCAGCCTGTGGTGCATTCATTGGGAGATGATGGAACCTTTCCCTGAACCCATTTTCTCTGTTTCTCTCTCTCCCTCTCCTTCTCTCTCTCCCTCTCCCTTTCCTATTCCCTCTCCCTCTCTCTCTCCTGGCCACCATAATAATCTCCCTCACCACTGGCCCAAAGTAATGAGGTCAAGCTACCATGGACTGAAACCTCTGAAACTATGAGCCAAAGTTAATCTTTCCTTTTTGGAAATTGTTTATCTCAGATTTTGTCACAGAAACGTCAAGCTGACTAACAAACTTCACCTTCCTCTCAGGGCTGTTCAATTATAATTGATCCTCCTTTACCACAGAAACCCCATTGAAAGTGAAAGGACATCAGAATAGTCCTCAAATGAAGGAATACGCCTACTACATTAGACTATCAGAAAAATTCTTGGGAATTAATCACTGCTGATTATGCAAATATTAGCCACAACCCTAGAAATGAAGACAAAAATGCAAATACTCCCACTGCCAATGGAGGAGGAACAAAGTGGTAGAGACTTTCAGAGGAGGGAGAGGGGTCAGCTTTGATTGAATTAAGGAAGAACATCTGAGAAAGACAGGTTTGGTTAGCACTAGGATGAGTTGGTAAAAGCTAGGTTAGAATTCAGCAGCACTCCATGAGGTGTGGGTAGAAAGAAGAATTATAAGCCAGCAGGGCAGTGTGAGTGAGTACATGGAGCGAGGGAAGCTGGCCCAGGAGGAAGAAGGAATGAGTTGAGCTGGTACACAAAGAAGGTGCCCTAGGACAGCAGTGAGAGCTTAGGCTGGAAAGGAACGGAGGGGCCATGCCTCCGATCTTCCTGAATGCCTACCAGGATAAGAAGTTCATACACCACTCCCTAGACAAGAGGGACTTGAAATTCTCAAGAAGGAAAAAAAATCAGGCCTCACGTAATCCTCAGGATCCCAGCTGGCTGGCTCTTTGCCCTGTCTAAGGAGTTATCCCCACCTTGTTACAAGAATCCCACAGCCTCACTTCACCCTGGGGCTCTGCCTTCGGCACTGCAGCCCTGGGTGACCACACAGTGCTCTGCTTGGGGTCCGTCCTAGGTCTGCCCTCCTCTATCCTTTCCTCCTTAAATGAACAAGCTCACCATTTGGGCCTAGAACAGCAGCTGTTCTGATTGAAAAGAACAGAAGGAGAAATGCTTTTGAACAATAACCCTCGGCACTCAGATTGCCTTTTTTCTTTAATTGAGGAACATTTCAGTTGAAAACCTGGCATTGCCCCCATGTTGAAGACTGCTGGCAACCAAGGAGAGAAAGGGGAGAGGGGAAGAGAGGGGTTGGGGGATAAATTAGCTCCACAGAGAGGCAGAAAACCTGGGAGGCTGTTTCCCTGACACCTTGAAGCCAGAGACCAAGCCCCTCTGTTTTTCCTGGCGACCCTAAGGCAACCACAAGCCCTGTCTCCCAGGTAGAGCCTTGAGCCCAGTAAGGATCACAGGGCAATGTGGTCCCCCTCCAAATCAGAGTAGCATTTGTTGTGTTTGTAAGTGCTGTAAAGTTAGTTGGTGCTAATTTACTACCCTGCTGACAATCTATGTCAAAGTTCCAGCCTCACTGGAAACAACTGTGATCTGAACCCTTTGAGAGAAAAGAAAGAAAATTGGAAGAAAGAAAACACACAGCCCCCCACCCCCATAACCCGCTCCCCTAATGGACAAGTTGACAGGGCTCCTTAACTGGCCCCTCTCTGGGTCCCCTGCATAATTACAGGCTGGAAAGGAGTTGTGTTTCATGTGATTGAGACTGTTTGTGCTTCCGTCCATTAGGGACAAAGAAGAGGAAGCATTTTCAAGAGCTTGATGCCAAACATATTTCTCTAGGGAATTTTATTCCATTACTTGCAAAATAATCTCAAAGATGGTCATTTCATCATTAAAATGTTCTCTTAAAAATTCACCACAGGCTTGTCTGGAGCTGATTGTGACTGGTAGCACTTTGAAAATCATGGGCTGGATTTAGCTCCATCCTCCTCCTGAAATGGCACCAACCATGCCCCCTTGCCGGCCGTGTCCTGTGGAATTGATTCAAGCACCCATTTCTCCTGCTCAGACATGGATGAAGATGTACGGCACACAGCTCTTTGGCAACAACCGTTCGCTCTGACCTCAGGAGACTGCGTCAGCCTGGAGAGACGGGGGAGGAAGAAAAACCCTGGGGAGGCTAGGGGAGAGGGGTCCGGGAGCCAGGGTGAGGGCAGCTGGGCCCCAGCAGCCTTTCAGAAAGGGCTGGGATTCCTAAGGAGTTTCCTTGGCTGAGAGAAATCTTTTTATGCCTTGATGTTGGTGATATGGCTAGCCCAATCGGGAATGGGAAACTGGAGAAAGAAAGCTCTTTAACATACTTTTGAAACTCATCGTATCTGAGCAGAAAACTTCACGGGGAAATTCATGCACAGCTTCTAATGACCTCTCCCGATGTTGTGCTGTCAGTGGCCCCAGCACTATCAAAGTCTACATCATGCCCTTCACTAAGTAATTAATCAAAGACCTTCCTTGCCTGGAAAATGAGGTTCAGGTCCTGTTTCCTTGTTTAGCTCTTGGCAGCCACTTTATCCGGACCTGGTTCTCTCTTATCTCCAAAACCTATCTTCCCTGTGGTCACCACCACAAAGTCTAGCTTTTCCTTAGTCAGTGCTTTCAAAAGAAGAACCTAGAGAGGCGGAAACTCCGCGAGACTTCAACAGCTGGTGAAGAAAACCAGGCAGCAGCTGTGTCAGGAGGAGCTGAGTGAAAGTGTGCCAGCTTATATTTAGATCCCCCAAGAGGCTCATGAGGTCATAGGGACCCTGGGAAGGTGACTGGATTATAGCTGACTTGGTGCTAGCATAGATAGATGAGCTAGGTAGAAGTATTAGAGGCAGTCAGATAGGGCCAAGTCCTCGAGAGGGCCAGGAAAGAGGTAAGACACACCACAGCTACACATCGGCTGAAAACCAGGCCTCAGGACAGAGACGAGATGACCAGACCCACGGACTTCTTCAGAGAACTGGGGTTAGCGAAGTCTAGACAGGCATCGACCACCCTGGGGTGACCAGAGGCCTCTGGACCCACTGCCCCCAGGAGAATCCTGGCTCTTTCCAGCCACACTTGGTACGTGACTCACTTCCCAACTGGACACCATTCCCTAAGTGACTGCACCTGTAACCTTATTGGGTGTTCACGGCTGTGGCCCACGTGGTACCCACGTGAGTTTCACCCTCTAAGACTCCTCTGTAAAGTGGGGTCCTTGGGCCGCCCACTTGGGACCCTCCTTCCCTCAGGAGCTCTCCTATCCATAAACATCTTCCTACTTTTATCCTCCGTGTTCCTAGGACTCATTCTTTGACTTCTAGAGAACAAGAACTCAGCGCCTCATACAGTTAACAGGTTGGGAGATGTCATATTTCATATTTCATATTTCCCATGACATTAGGATCCTAGGCCTGCTCGGAAGAGGTGGGTCACCTTGGGCATGCATGGCAGGTCATATCTCCCTTCCTGGCTCCTCCCTTGACTCGCTCTGCTTCCTGTCCACCATGCTGTGAGCAGTCCTCCACCATGTACCTGTCCTGACATTCTGACCTGGAGCCAGCCAACTATGGGCTGAAACAGGAGCCAAAATAAACCTCTCCTTCCTTACATTGTCCCAGCAACCAGAAAAATGACTAAGAGACTAAGACAGGAGATGCAGGTGGGCTGCTCCTTGGATGTCTGCTGTGTGGGGAGGTGTCCCTTCTCCAGAAAAGACAATGAGGATTGTCTCTCACTGTGGGGAAGGGAGTCGAAGCTCTTAGTAGAAGAGGAGAGGAAGGCATCAGAAGGGAAGGAGGCAGAGGGATGGAAGAGGGGCCCTGAGGTCTGCAGAGGGTTCTCCTTTACTATAAGTCCAGTGAGACTCTGACATCAAAAGGAGAAAGAGACAAGCTGTGTGTGTGTGTGTGTGTGTGTGTGTGTGTGTGTGTGTGTGTTGCTGTCACTAAAGTGGCTCCTGGATTAAATTAAGACAGCATTTTCTGTAGTTGGGGATGGGTGTGGATAGTCTGTGCGTGTAAAGCAAAGGCATCCAGGAATTCATGTGCTCCCTAAGTATGGCCATTAGATTCCCAGCACCATGGACAGGCCAGACGAGTCAGAGGAAAGGCACAAAACCTTTCTTATATTACAGCTATGGGGAAAATACGGATTTTTTTTCTGGATCTTTACACATTTCTTTTCTTACTCCTCATCACACACACACACACACACACACACACACACATGCATGCACACCGAGTTTGCGCCTTCCCTCCCAAGCTTACGCTTTTGCTCTTTCCCTCCAAATTCCCCCACTGAGGCAGTCATGCTCCTTCCCTCCTTCCAGGTCACTGACCACCGTTCAGGCATTCAGTGCCATGTCACAGGGCTGTCACTGCTCAGGACCCTTCCCAGATGGCACTGGCAAAACCTGCATCTCCTCCTCTGAGCTCCTACCACATGAGACTCGACTTTCTGTTCCCTAGCATGTATGTGACCAAGGTGGAGTTGGAATGGACCGCACGTCTGTTCTGTGCTCAATTGAACCAAAATTTCTCGAGGTCTAAGCAGGAAGATTCTTTAAACATACAAAAGGCTGCAATGAAGTTGGTTGATCAGATGACTGTTGGATCAAAGCCATACACCTGTCCTCATCTCAGTAACGCATACTGTTGAGCCTTAGGCACAGGGGAGGAACCAAGAGATCTTAACCTCGTTTTTTCTTTATAAATGGCCCGGGGGACTCAGGAAGGCCAAGGGGTGCTTGGGAGTTCTCTTCCTTTTCCCCAGTATCCAGTGTGATTCTGCCTCAGGTAGGGGACTGATGACCTTTCTCACCAGTACCAAACCTAGGACAAGAACCCTCCAAATGTCTCAGAGTCAGGACCTCAAGCGGTCTCACCTGGACAGGGCATTCATTCCACTGTGGCGGAAGTCAACCCGCTCTCCTCCCACTAACCTCAAGTCTCTCTCTCTTCCGTAAAAATAGAAAGTTCTGTTATTTTTGAAGTTTGAGCAAACCTCACTCTGTCCTTCTCCTTTATCTGTAAGTGATCAGATGGAGGACAGGAGACAGAGATGCTGTGCACGCTTGACCCCCACCTTCTGGGTGACTGAGACCATCTGCCCACAGCGTGGGCACTCCCAGTGCTGCCCCTGACTCCAGCGAGGGCTGGGGTCTCCAGTGGCCTCACAGAGGGCACTAGAGGCTCATGTCCACTCCATCTCTGGAGATTAACAGGCAAGATGCAGCACGACCCACCACAAGCACAAACCACACAGTCTGAACTCCAGTTTACCATTAAAAAGCCAATTTTACCTCCCTATTGTACTCTTCTGTCTACTTCTCAATTGATTTCAAACTCCATGGGGACTTTGAGAGCAATTATCAGCCCCCAAACCCCACAATTAGTGCACCGACTGAGAAGTTTTGAGACAGGCACAAAGACAGGCCTCAGGAAGGAGAGCAAAGAGACGCTGGTGTCACCTGTCCCGGGGTGGGGTCACATGCCCTGGGCCTCACAGGATTCGGACTTTGTAGGACAGCCCAGCTTCTCACGGCTGTGCCCAAGGGCGAGGGGCTCGTTTGTGTTAAAGGTGCCAGGTTCTCTTTAAAAGGCCCAGTCCTGTCACAGATGCTGGCCTTTCCATGCACACAGTTCGTGGGCCCGAGAAAGAGGCCTGGGCTACTTAGGGCTCTTCCAACATCTGATCACCAACAGGTGGCTGATTCCAGAAGCCCCTCGCACTTCACAGCTGCAAGGTAGGGAACATGTGCTACCTTGCCTCCCCTTCTGTGAGTAGGAATCAGTATTGCAATTTTATTATATTTCTTTATTATAATTTTCTGGGTTTTGTCTGCTATATTTATATTGATTAAGTGTACCATTTAAGTCAATTGGAATGCAACCACGTGAGACATGCACATCACCCCGAGATTGAAAATAAGCATCTGAAGGGGACCCTTGACATCAGCTCTAGATGCAAGGGCAGGGCGTGACGATGTGCTTTCCCCTAATGGCCAGAGACTGAGGAGATGTGAGCCCGCCTGTATATGTGACAACACAAATAATTTTAACTACCGCTTCTTAAGTGCTAACCTTTTGATCTAAGTGTTTTATGGGTACTTGTGACAATGACATAATGAGACAGTTGCTGTCATTATCCCCAGGTCACAGAGGAGGACACTGAGGCACAGAACAGTGTAAACAACTTTCTTACAGATAGAGTAAAACTGAAATGGTGGAACCAAGATCCAAACTCAGTCAATGCGATTCTGAAGTCTGTACTCTTCACCACTAAGTTTTTAAAAAGCTATTTACTCAAGCAGGGACATTTGAGGACTGTATTTGTGAGAAAAAGGGAAAAGAAGAAGTAGACTATACTAGAGCCTTCCTGCTTCTCATTATTGGCCATAAGTGATTGAGCCAGGAATGGACACTCAGCACAAGAGCTGTGAGGACAGATGCTGGCTAGCATCCCGTGACTCTGTCTTAGTCACTTTCCCTGTAGCGGCGGGAGGTGGAGGGGGAGGAATCCCGAAAACTCACAGCTTCAAAGGGGAGAGGGTTATTTCAGCTCATGGCTTTTAGGAGATTCAGTGCATAGTCAGCGGGCTCCAAGGCAGGATGTGTATAATGAAAGAGACTGGGGGAGAAAAGTTGCTCACCTCATGGTGGTCAGGAATCAGACAGTCAAAGGAGTAGCCACGTAGGAAGATCCTCCTCTTCAGGTCACACCCCCAGTGACTCACCTTCAACCAGGCCCTACCTCCTAGTAGCAAGCCAACTATAGTACCAGTATGATCCAGTTATGTTTCAAAAGCCCAGCCTCTAAACACAGGAGGTTATGGGAGGATATTCTTAATCTAAACCATAATATTTCACGCCTGGCTCCAGAATACCCATGTGCATTTCTTTATGTCAAATGCATTTAGTCCGTCTCTAAGAGTTGCCAAAGTCTTAACAGTTCCAGAATTGCTAAAAAGTTCAAGTCCAAAGTTTTCACTGAGACCTAATTCACATTGTTAGCTATGAGTGCCTGTAAAAATAAAACAGAGAGTTAAACAATGCCAACATACAATGGCACAGGGTAAATATTACTGTTCCGAAAGTAAGAAGGAGGACAGAAAGAAATGGGGCCAAAGCAAGACTGGAATTTAAAGGGCAAGCACTAAATCCAAGAGTTCCACGTCCAGTGCCTGGGGCAAGTTGTGGGGAAATGTGAGCTCCAAACACTGTGGGTGTGGGCAGCCCCACCCCAGGTCCTTGCTGGTTACATGGCCTCTCTCTTGAGCTGGCTCTACTCGCTGCCTACAACATTCCTCAGCATCCCTGGCTTTTCCAATTTCCTGAGGTCTCCACTGAACCTTTGGCTTCACTCTCACAGCTTTACCCCCTGCCCACTCAGGAGTGCGCTGCCTGGCCTCCCAGAGCGTCCTCTGAAATCCAAGTGGAAGTCCCCCTGACCCCACAACTCTTGCATTCTGCATGCTGATAAAATGAGCACCAGATGGGTGATGCCAAGGTCTACTGCCAGCTCAAGCAGCAGCCAGCACTCCTTGGGCCATGGCCACAGAGGCCTCTGAGGGCCTGGAGAGCTAGCTGAGCACTATGAAATAAATCTGAGGGAATCTATTCCCTAAGTGGCATTTTTGGACCACAGGGCCCAGGGGCTCTCTTCTCCAATGAAAGCTTTCAAAGTTTACCTTTGTCCTTTTATGCCCTTGAGCCAATGAAATGTGCAGTCTTGCTGATTTCTGAGATGCGCTCAAGCCATTTTCCTATTCCCCTCATGAAACTTGAAAACTCTTTTCAAGGCTAATCTTTTCACAACCATGCTCTCCACAGCCCCAACTTTATAGGTGCTTTCTTTCTGTTGAAATTGTGAACTTTTCATCTTTTGGCTCTAATATTTGCTCCTGATTCTCAATGTAAATCTGGCTTAAAGCCACCAGCAGTACCCACCACAGCCTGAACATTGGGCTACCTTGAAATTTCCTTTGCCAGATTGATTTGTCCACCATCTCAGTCTTCCACAACATCTCAGACCATGGGCAAATGTGAACAAGTTTTCTATCTGGGCATAACACACATGGCCCTTAGTCCAGCTGCCAGTGGAGTCCTTGTTCCCAACTGAAACCTGAGCCTGGCATTCTTACTGGCATTCTAGTCTTCTGAGATCCAATCAGAATCTCCCATCAAGCCCAGCTTATAGCATTCTAAGGCTTCTCTAGCCAGCATCCCCAAGCCTTTCCAAACTCCTCTTGCAAACCAGTTCCAAAGGCTTCTAAACCTCCTGATCGGGTATTGTCACAACCATAATCCCACTTTTTTGGAGTGGATGTCTACCTTGCTCACTTTCCTCATTGGTGAGAAAAAAAAAATATCCAACACTTACAACTTCAAGAGGGACAAGTTTTATTTTGGCTCATGGATTTTAGGAGATTCAGTCCATAGTTGAGTTGACCTTCTCCAGGCAAGAAGGTATGGCATAGGGAAGGAAGCTGCTCACTTCATGGTGGCCAGGAAGCGAGTGATACACTCATCCAGGTCATGCCCCCGTGACCACCTGCAACCAGGCCCTATATCCTAACAGCAAGGCAGCAAGAGCATTGTTGTGACTCAGTCACTGATCAAAAGCCCCACCTCTGAATTCATGAGGCTTTGGGGGACGTTTTAGATCTAAATCATAACAGATTTACATCTAAAAGACAAGCTGGTCAGTCGCATTCTTTCCAAGGATTTAGACTAAGATAGATAGAAATACTTGTCAAAGCTGAGGCTGGGTGTTGTAATTGGAGGGTTTATAATTTTAGATAGCATGGTAGACATCTGCAATTATGTAGAACATGAGTAGACAGGAAAAAAACTGGCTGGAAGAAGAGAGAACAAAACAGAGATTTAGAGAAAATCTTGAAATAAATACAATATCTGAGAGAAAGAATAGTTTTTTTTGTTTTGGGGGGGTTTTTTTGCTACCAGGGATTGACCTGCTAGACTCTTCCTAAGGGATTTGATAAATGACATTCATCCAGAAAAACTAACCTTGTCCTTCCCCTTTGACCCCATCTTTAAATAATGCGTCTTTAAATTATGCATCTAAATTATGCGTCGTGGAACCCTCTGTCAGGAAGGGACTGCCCCGCCACCCAGCCATGCTTCCTTGAGAAAAGAAACTGAGAAAAAGAGGCAAGGGATCAGAGCCTTGAGGCTCGCCAATCAGCATCACACAGCCTTTCACCATCCTCTCCTCTCCTACCCCACACAATCCCTGTCTGGGAGGATTCAGCCCCACAGCCTCTCCCACAGGCAGAGTTAAGAGGTGCCTGGCTCTCTCGGTCTTTCAGGACCCCAGATAGCATCTGTGCTACAATCTTAAATTATTTTCGCTACCCCATTTGCAAAGGAGGAAAGAGCGGTTGGAGGGAACACAGAAAGGGGCTGTCCCATGTCCCCCATCCTCACCTCTGACTTCAGGTGAGCCTCCTCCCACTCCCCTTCACCCGACTCAGGTAAGAGTGAGTGGTCTGTGAGACCCTAAGCTGGCTGGGGATGTAGCATCTGCTCTCTGTGCTGGGGTGGAGCAGGGACTGGCCCCACTTTACACCCAGGAGAGCGGAGAAGATTAAAATCACATTTTCCCAGCAAGTGGGAAGTGCACAGTAGGTCAAAGCATGGCTGGAATTTAAAGATGCCAGGTTCCTAAACACACTAATCTTTCTGAGCTGTGGGCAGAAGGTGCTGCTTGTCAGTTATCCAGGGCACACCAGATCATTACAGAGGGCACCCACACTTCTAAAACATTGCACTAGATGTTAAATGAAGCAATTAAAGATGAAGGGGACATTTTAATTACTAGGCTTGGCCAGCTCCAAAGGGGCCCAAGTTTCAAGTGAGTGTGAAAATGTAATTATGCTTAAGGGGAACAAGTCACCAGCCATCATGAGGATGATTTTCCAGAAGCCCAAGGTGGAAGAAAAGGGACACCGAAGAGTAAAACAAAGGAGAACCGATACCACCTGCCACAAAATTCATAAGAGAGCAGGAAAACACAAGAGATTCATACCCTCCCAGAGTGTGGGACAAAGCTGTCTCTCAAGAGTAAGTGGGCAAATTAGTCCCATTAGCAATTTTAGAAATTCCTTCTTATCTCCCTTGTTATGCATGCATGATTTTCATTGTTTCAGATTCAAGTATCTAGCTCACTTTTTACCTTCCCATCTTTCCCAAGGCAGGCTTTCCACTTATCTCTGTCAAATGATCCCCAGTCCAGAAGCCACAGTGATGTCAGAGCCAGCCCGCCCCATCTGGGACATTCCTAACAAGGTAACAGGGAGCCTCCCCAAGAGTAATGACAAATAGTGTTTGGTATTGGGGGTGCCACACACCATTTTCCATTTTTAATACATGTCTTTAACGATGGATTCTGAAACTCCAGCCTGTACCAAATTAAAGTATTTTCTTTCTCCTTCCTCTCCTCTTAATCTATTTTAATATAAACTGGAATCCACAAAGCAAACTTTAAAGACCTTTACGCCTGTGAGAGATGAGAGATGCATCTAAAGAACTCCAGGAATTCCCGGACCTGAGGCTATCGCTATTTTATGAGCTGTGAGGCACTTGTGTCTGAGAGTTTTGTTTTCAGGTAGATACAGTCAGTAGGGCTCAGCCCCTGGTCAAGTGATTTCCTATCATTCAGTAGACTTGCGGCGTGCTGGGCTCAGATAAGCTAACTGGTTCACTCCCAGAATCAAACTTAAAATACCTGGACTTTTAGTCCCAGCACTTCCCCCAGGTAGCAGTGCATAATTTTGGTGGGCTTTGCTTAATTTCAAAAAATACATGCATGGTTCAATTGACTCTGGGTGGATTTAGCATCATGTTTCATTTTTCCTCCTCCCAAGGATGACTCCACACAACCTCTTAGCCAACCCTAGATGTGCCTAGAATATAGGTAAGAGCTGTTGCCATACGCATCTTCCCTTCACCTACTGCTTCCCTTCACCTTCAGCTAGCTAAGCTCCGGGATGGTGGTGGGAAAGCACTAGATCTTCCTCCCCTCCAGAGGGCCGGGGCTGCACTCTGCCTCCTTGCCCAGCAGGGAAAAGGCCATTTTCTGGCTTCCTGTCAGCAGCATCAGGGACACGAGCTGACAGCTGAATAGGCTCAGGGACAATGGTGGCTTCAGCAGAGCAGGCCAGCACCAGAGAACTGGGCCTGTGCTAAGCAGGGGAACAGCCCAGTGCTGTGAGGCAGATTACACAGTAGGCTCTGGAGATGCCTCATCGCCTGTATCCAAAGCAAGGACCAGTGTCCACAAATCCATGCCTAGAGGTCAAGAAGTCTGCGCTGCCTTCAGATTTGAAATCATCTAAACAAAAGTGCACATGAATGTGACTGCTAGATGGGGGTGGCACTGGCGTACCCCAAAGTCTCCCCAGAGAGAAACTCGTCTGGACCCTTTGCAGTTTCTCACCGATCTCCCAGGCGGACAGGATGCTCATGTGTGGAGCTGTCACCACTGGCGCCCCTGTCCCACACTCTTTGCTATCGTATTAATTCATAAAAGCAGTCTTTCCAATGCCCTGAGGCAGCGGGAAAAGCCTCATTTGGGTTTTGACAGATGGGGAGAGGGGCAGAGAGAATAACTAAGGAAGGGGGCCAGGGGATTCTGCTGTATTCTGAACACCGGTCTACCTAACCTTCCAACTTCACTTCGTGGAGCAGAAGAGTGGATGTCCTCTTTCTCTTTGCCCCTGTAATTAAACCAGACTGTCACCACTTCAGTAGGAGTGATGTTTGTATAGTGCGAGGAGGGGGCTGTGTGTGACCCGGCCCTCGGCAGAGCCACGCTGACAGGAACAGCCCCTTGTGTGTGTCCACCGGGCCCCTCCAAGGCATGGGCCATTCATCAATGCCTGCCTTCCAGCTAAGAGGAGGGCTGGAAAGCAGGAAAAAATAATACATGCTTCCAAAAACACTGTGCTGCCTCCCTCTCTTTTTTTCCTCCCCTTTACATTTAAAAGTCCAAAATGTAAAGTGCAGGGACCCATTTAATCAGAGAGCTAATGCTTTCCATTTCAAAGCTGCTTTAATCTGAGGAGATGTTCCACAAACATTGCTTCTCTAGGCATCCCCTCTCCCAGCCCATGAAAAATATACTAACATGGTCTTGAGTTGAAAAAGGAGGAGGCAGCAGTGAGTACGAATTCACCCCTTCATCCTGCCGGGTCTGAGTTTGGACCGCTGCTCCAGTGACCTGCAGGGGAGACATTCTCTGTCTCAAATGTACTCCCTGGGCTGGCTTTGCTTTTAAACCCGCACTGTAGATTCCGTGGATTGGCCCAGATGACTGTCCATCTAGGCGTCGGGGGCCTGTGGTCCTGCACCGTGCAGGTCAAGTTAGAGCTGGGACACCGCGCCCAGCTGAGCAAGAAGCCCACCACGGAGGGCTTCACCCAGGACTGGTTGGTGTTTGTCTGAGGCCCTGAGCAGCGCTAGATCCAGCACTTTGTGGAAAAGGCAATCTTCCGGCTGCAGGACAGCTTCCCCAAGCCCCAGCGTGTGTGCAAGGAGCCCCCCTCAAAGTGGAGGAGTAGGGTCATGCTGACTTCATCATGCCCACTGAGGTGTACTTCAAAAACAAGATGTAGCTCAGTCCTGGAGGAATGAAGGACATCCAAGCTCATCCAGGGTTCTCTTAAACTCATGCAAGTTTCAAACGTCACGTAATGCCCAAATTAAAAGCAGAGCTGGTGCACCTGACAAAACAGACTTGTCTCCCTTCCTCAACTGACTCTAGATGAAGCAAGCACTCTGCTAAGACGATAATATTTCACTAACTATGGAGATGGGACTCCCCATGACCACATGACCAGCAGGGACCTTGGGTCACGTGACAGTCTCTCTCCACCTTCTGTCAATTCCAGAATACAAAGTAAGACAAATTTTACATTAACTTGCGCTCTGTGTGTTTGTGTTTTACCATGGAAGGAGAAAATGCCTCAAAGCAAGCTTCGGTGTTTAGGAACTTGGATATTTAGCCAGTTTACTATAGAAATCTTAAGTTGCAGAAAAATACAACCACCTATGCTTGTTAAAAGCAAATAAAGGACTAAGTTTTACAGTTTTGTGGAACTAATTTACATGATTCTGAATCTCTGGAAATTTCGACTTCCTTAGACAAAGCAGTTATCCCAGTGACAATGTTGCAATGGTAATTTTCTTGGACAAGGTTGAGGGAGTCAAAGTGGTCAATATTTAGGATAATATCATCATTGAGCTTGTTGGTTGGCAAGGACATACAGTGTTAGCTGTGAGTTTTCATTTTTGGAGTTATGGAAATAAAATACTATCAGTGGGTTTAGTTTGCTTAAATCAGAGTAGTGCATAAACTAAGATTGAAGTGGATTAAAGATCTAAATATTAAAACAGAATCAATAAACTTGCTGGAAGATAAGTTAGGTAGAACTCTTGATGACATTGGCATAGGAAAAGACTTTATGAACAAAACCTCAGTAGCACAGGAACTTGCAGAAAGAATCAACAACTGGGATCTCATCTTATTAAAAAGCTTCTGCACTGCAAAAGAAACTACCAACAGAGCTAACGGACAACCTACAATCTGGGAAAAAAATTTTAGCAGCTGTACCTCAGACAAAGGACTACTATCTAGAATATATAAAGAATTGAAACAAATCAGACCCCCCAAATTCAAAGACCCAATTCAAAAATGGGCATCTGAAATGAACAGACATTTCTCAGACAAAGAAGTAAAATCAGCAAATAAATATATGAAAAAATGTTCAACATCACTGGTCATTCGAGAGATGCAGATGGAAACAACACTGAGATTCCACCTCACCCCAGAAAGAATGGCTGCTATCAAGAAATCAACCAATAACAAATGCTGGCGGGGGTGTGGGGAGAAAGGAACCCTTCTCTATTGTTGGTGGGAGTGCAGACTGGTGCAACCACTGTGGAAATCAGTACGGAGATACCTCAAAGAACTAGTCTTAGAGGTCTCATTTGACCCAGCTATTCCCCTGCTGGGTATCTTCCCAAAAGAATTAAAAGAATCATACCACAGTGATATATGTGCACCCATGTTTATAGCAGCACAGTTCATAATAGCTAAAGGTTGGAAACAGCCCAAGTGCCCATCAACTGGAAACTGGATAAAGAAGATGGGTTTTTTTTTTATAAAATGGAGCACTACTCAGCCATAAAGAACAGGAAACTAGAGTCATTTATAGCTAAATGGATGCATATTGAGGCCATACTCTTAAGTGAAATAAATAGGTTTACATGTGTAAACACCAAATACGAGAAACTGAAAGTGTAAATGAGGATTAAAATGATTAAAATGAGTAATTGATAATTTGAAATAGGAAAAGGTCCAAAGGGGTAGGGGAAGTGGGAGGGGAAGGGGAAAGGAAAGAAGGGAAAGGAAAAATTATGAGAAAAGGAAAAACGGAAACAAAGTCTTTGTAAATAGGGAAGGGTGGAGGGGTTGAAAGGAAGATGAGGAATGGGTGAAAAATAAGAACCAAGATGCATCCTGTACAGGTACAAGATCCCAGTGAGAAATGTAAACGTACTGTGCACCTAAAATGGACCAAGAAAAGAATTTAAGTAAAAAAAAAAAAAAAAACCCCACTGGAGGAAGCACTTAGTAAACTACCAAATTCCCCTATTACAAAAGGTTTTGGGGACAAGAGAACTGCTTTAAAAAACCTGCCCTGGGAATTAGGAAGCCTGAGTTCAAGTCCATTCATGCACCATCAGTGCATCAATATTTTTATTCTACTAAAAACGAGCAGCCAGTGTCTCAGGCCCTGAGCCAAAGGCTGAGGTTAAAAGGCGAGCAGAGCGCCACCTCTCCGAGGGTCCCAGGCCGAGCTCAGACACTGATCAGCAACGCCCTTGACTTAGTGTGGGACTCAGATAGCCCTTTTGAAGAAGAAAAGTAATAGCGGTTTCTCTGTAGCTTGCAGAGCAAGGAGACAGTAAACCTGTGCGTTTAAGTATTTCTTTACAGATCATTAGCTACTGTGGGGAATGGAGGGTCATACGAATAATAGAATTTTTGAGCTAGAAGGAACCAAAGAAATCAACTGTTCCAACCTTTTTATATAAGAACAGACCCTTAGAACTAAAATGGTAGGAGACTCCGTCAAAAATCCATCAGAAATGGAAACAACATCTTGGAAATAATAAGGTAAGAATTTAGACCAGAATAGCAATAGGGAAATATGGATTCCCACCCTGCACATTTCACTCACCAGCCACAATTATGGGCAAATGTCACCTCTGACATGCTGGCTCTACCTCCCACCTATGCTGTGAGAACGAGGGGCAGCAAGTCCAGGGCAACGGGATGACAGTGGGCTTTGATTCTGCCCAGGCCACGTTTTAGCTGCAGAACTGGAAGCATGTCAATGGTGACTGGGGCTCAGCCTCCACGTCTGTGAAGTGGGCAGAAGTCCACCTCACCGACGAGGTTGTTAGGATTAAATATGGCAAAGCGTATAAAGCTCTTTGAACATGCTGAGCGCTTTTTTCTGCAATTTAATTTTTTTCCTTAAATTCTTTTATTGGTACATTTTAGGTATACATTTACATTTATCACTGGGTGCTTGTACCTGTACATGATGTATCTTGGTTCTTATTTTTCCCCGTTACCTGTGCACCCTTCACCCCTCCACCCTTCCCTATTTACATAGATTTCGTTTCCATTTTTTTTCTTTTCTCATGATTTTTCCTTTCCCCTTCATGAGTGCTTTTAATAAATGGTAATTCCCTCCCTTCCTAGATAACCCCTTCTAGCATTAAAATTCTATGACTATGTGATGTTTCCTTAGAATTTGATCTCGGATGAGTATATTGGCTTTATTGCCTTCCTACCCTACCAGACAGGGAGGCGCCACACACAGGTCCCCAGGTAGGAGAAGGAATGTGGATCTGGGACTGTGACAGCTCAGCCCAGGCCACAACAGGTCACAACAGGGGAGCCAGGGACAGGTGCTACAGGTGTCTGCGTCCAGCCTGGGGGCGTTTCTTAAAAGCAGCCCTCTGTAGCTAAAAGAGGGAACCTCCTTATTTCCCCTCAGCTGCCTAACCATGAACATAAGTGGTTTAAAAGAACAGTAGGAAGGAGAGACAGAAGTTACCTTTGAGAGTGTCCATGTTACCACAGGTGCCTGATACAGTCTCACTAATCCCAGAGGTTAGTTCACCCCTATTTTATGGAGGAGAAGATGGAGGGAGAAAGGGTTAGAGGAATTTCCCCAGAATTCCCAAGGCTGCTGGGTGTTGAGGCCAGAGTCCACCCAGGCGTAAGAGGAGGCCCCGACCTTGTGCTGTGCAAGGTCAGATGTGGCTCAGACAAGCAGGTAAACCTTCGCTTTCTGCAGAGATCTCCGTGGGATCAGAAAGGGCTCAACATCGAAGGCCACGCAAGGAGTACTCTCTTCTGCTCCACAGTCTCATTCATCATCTTTGATGGGAAGCCCAGCCAAGCATTTTCCAGACTGAAATTTACGCACATCTCCCTCCTACACAGCCCACGGCCACACACAAGGGCCAAAGAGGGATTCGGGGACAACAGTCCTTACTGACGCCCATCCCTGGGTAAACTTGAGTCCCAGGACTCTGGGACGTGTGGCACGCTGTAAGGCTAAAGCCAGCAGCTGATGATAAATGAAAAAGACTTCTCAAACAGGATGAATGTAAATGAGAAAAGAAGCCCCTGCTTAGGGAAGTTGTTCTAGCAAGTGGCTATATAAATGTCTTTATATTGTTATTTCCAATATTAGTTTGTTGTTCCTCCATGAAAGCTGATTTATTTGAAATGTTATTACTAAAAACACCCTAATCTTTTGGTAATAATTCATATACTGGAAGATTACAGTTTTGGAAGGGAGCCCAGTGCTGTCTGGAATCCTATTTATGGATTAAAGGATTTGAACAGCATTGCAAGCAAGATCTCTAAAGAGTAGGATAATGTAAACCTGGTTCCATATAAAATGCTTTACCCCAGCTACAGTAACCCCATTAAAGTCAGATTGCTGGAAAACGCTGGGCACAAAGACTTTCATGACACTAAACCAAGATATCACTGCCCCCAAAGAGCGAGGATTTCCAAGCTCAATTGCCCCTTGTTTCCACAGCTCATGCCGAACTTTGTACTTCCCCTTTCTCTTAGCATATGCTGGCCTCACATGATGGGTCTTGACTTTCTGGAAGGATAGATCCAGGTAAAGGAAAGAAAAGCTCATTTGCCAAGCACAGACAAGTGAATCAAATGAAATGCATCCATCAAGTGAGGCGTTTTGTCCTTGGAAACCCACTTGTTTAGACTGATGCTTGTTCTACTGACCATGCCTATTCAGTGAGTAGCTCAGGCCTTGACTCTGGAGGAAGCCAGGAAAGGCTTACTAAATATGGCAAGAGAGGGCAAAGGTCCTGCTGACGTTGGGAGGTGATGCAGTAAAAAGACAGGGATGAGCTGCTGAAACCGAAGAAGCTTGGCGGGTGAAGTTCCCGGGAGCCTTCATGCTCAGACAAGCAGTGCTGAGGCCGAGAAAGCTGGACTCGGCCTCCTGACCGCGCTGTTTATTGACTGTGTTGCCACTGTCTGCCATTGGATCTCTTTGAACCTCAGTTTCCTCATCTTTAAAGAGATAATATCCACTTGCAAGGCTTTTATGGAAATGGCCACGCGACGGTACCAGCACCTAGAAGAATGATCACGTGACTGTCACAGTGCTGCGAGGTGGCCACCCATTCCGAAGCCAAAGACTCTTCACGGTCTGCTCCACTTTTCTGTCCCAACCTCCTACAAGGTGTCCAACCAAGAGTGCCATCAGAGCTGGCTGGGGCTGGTGGGAGTCCAGAGCAGTGAGTGGGAGGAGGACGGGCCGATGTCACGGTCCCCTTCAGCACAGCCACTGTCTGCTAACGGAGTCTTCGGGCACCTCGTGGACATCGCCCGCCGCATCAATAATGCAGCAGACTTCTAATTATACCTCCACCTAAAACCGACTCAGGAAGTCTTCCCTTTTTTCTCTAACTTATTTCAGTCACCTCAACCAGATTCTATTGTATTTTATGACTTCCAGCCTCTGTTCAATGATTTAAGTCTGGATTCTGACTTTAGTCACAGAACAGGAAGGAAACTTCCCTCTCAAGCCCCATGTGTAGGGGGAACAGGACAGCAAGGAGGGGTGTGTGTGTGTGTGTGTGTGTGTGTGTGTGTGCCTTGAAAACATATATACGCACATGAAAAACATGCATCGATTATATATCTTTAAAACATATACATATATATATGTAAATGTATATATTAATGTGTATGGGTTTAGGGTAGACTACGAGCCTGTGTTAGAATTACTGGGAAAGGGAGGAGTCTTTTTTAAAATGTAGATTCTGAATTCCACCCCAGGTATTAAATCAGAATATCTGAAAAAGGATCCTGGGAATCTGCACTTTGAACCCATGTCTCAGAGTGGCTTTGTGCATGCTAAACTTGGGAATGGCCCATCTAGGGATTCCCAGGGGGGAAGGAGCCGGGAGATACTGATGTCATTCAGGACTTCCAAAGAGCATGAAGATGAAGAATATTTGTACTGTATTTTATTGTTTACAAAATGCTTCCACAAATGTTATCTCTTACTAAAGAGTGTGCATACCAACTAAACAAATATATCCACACCTCAAATTACCGATATTGGTAAACAGTACAGGAAGTCATCAGCCAGCCCATCAGAGCAGGGGCCACTCTACACAAATAAATGATCCAGAAAAGCTGGGATTTAGCCCTTTAAATGTCAGGCATGTGAAATAATTATAATGAGGTGTGTTAGAAAACTATAGTGGATGTGTCAAATTTTTAAAACTTTCTTACAGTAAATGACACATAGTCATCAGTCCCCCTCCGGAGGCCCCTCTCTTCAAACACTCTCATCCCTGGCCAGGGATGTAGCTCAGTGGTTTAGGCACCAGCCTTGCAAGCACAAGGTTCCGAGTTCGATTCCCAGTACCAAAAAAACCACACATACACACACTCATCCCATCGCCCTTGCCACTCTCTGAAGCAGCTCTGGGAGTCCTTCTGCCCATCTCAAGTAGTGCTGTCAGGACTTCCTCGATACCCTGCATCAACTCAAAACATTCACCTTTCATTTTGACTTTGGGGAACACCTAGAAATCAGTGTCAGATCCGTTGAATGAGGTGGATGAGGACACACCACAGCTTTTGCAGGGGTCTGCCTGTCCTTCGGAGGGCACTGGGCAGCAGCACTCTGTTTTTGGTCATATCTTGTAAGGACACTCAGGCACAAGGACTTCAGAGCTGCTTCAGAAAGTGGCAAGGATGCTGGGATCGGTGTGCTCCCAGTGGGGGGAGAACTTTGCCGGGGCTTGTGGCAGCGTGGCTGTCCCTGCAATGAGAGCTTCTCGTGTAAACACGCAGCACATTTTTGTGTTAATGAATGTACCTCAACACTACACCGACTTTGGGTCACACGAGCAGTGTGTGCTGTGGGTGACAGCCTCAGGGCTGCAGGGTGTGAAACATGGGCTTTCCTGACATTGCAAGGCCACCGCCTGCAGGCCCTTTACCTGCTGCCTGTAGTTCTTTTATTCCTCTTTGACCTGGCTGTCAAGTGGTCCTTCCTGCCAATAAGGCCAGAAGCACCCTACCCTCCCCCTTCCAGTTTACTGTTTCCACTCTAAGATGGAAAACGTGCTGTAATTGTACGTACAGTGAGAGGAAATTAACTCCTCAGAGGCTCTGTGAACAGAAAATCCTCGGAGTGATGTTCATGAGGTTGAGCTTCAGAAAGACCAGGCGGCCTGACCTGCTTTCTGGCTGAGGGGGTGAATGGTCACATACCTGTGAGGCCCCAGAGCTGAAGTCTGCCTGCCAGGAAGGTCATGGCCAGGGAATGGGGCTGTACCTATTCACCCCATGTCACGGAGGGGAGGAACATGGGGAAACAGGGTCGCTCAGAGAGGGAAGACTGAAAACTGATGGAGGAATGAGTATTTTAAACCATCAGAGAGGCAACTTGGACTGATTTAAGAACTGGGAGATTTATTAGCTCATAGCACTGGCGGGTGTCCGTCTCCAAGCGCTTGTGCCTGCTGCTGTGTGTGCAGGCCACGCTCCCTGAAACGACAGAGGCAGTTCCCCACCCAGCATCACGCACACCCTGCCTCTGTGCTGCTGTGAGAAGGAGCAGCTCCCCAGGAGTAGGGAACTGGAGCTCAGCAGAAGGAGGAAAGCGAGGCATGGTCCATGTAAGGGAAGGGGCATCCACTGTGGAGATGGTGGCTGGAGGCCCTCAGACAGGAGTGCCCAGGAAGGGCAGGAGAGGCTGAGCCTGGAGGTGCCAGTGTGCATAGCAAGGATCCATTTCTACCTGTGGAGCCCTATCTTTTGGAAGATTTTAGCGAGGAGGAAACTTGTTTTGGTCACTGTAGGTCAAAGAAGCACAGCTATGCTGCAGTAACCAGTATCTGCAGGTCCCAGCTGCTTCAAACTGGGGAGCTCTGGCCCTCAGTGGGGGCCTGGGTAGGACAAGTTGGAAGGAAGAGCTTATCGTATATTGACATAGGTCGTCCATTTATCCATCCCATATTTGCTAAGTACCTGCTCTATTGATCAAATAATAAAGTAAAAAAAAGGTTCAAACACAGGTCCCGCCCCTAGAACTCAATGTCTATAGGCAAACAGACAATCAGATGGGAAACACAAATACAGGAGATACTGCTATGTCGGGAGCAAGCTCCCTCCAAGGTCATCAGATGCCACAAGGACAAGCACCTAGCTCGAACCTGACCATGAGGCCAACCCCTGCAAGATGCGAGCCAAAAGGGGCACAGAAGTCAGCTTAATGAGAGGAGGTGTTTCAGAGAGAAGCTTGCAGAGAGGAGGGAGCAGAGCTGGAAAAAGTCCAGGGCAAGTTGTGACTGGGATGGACAGGGTGGAAAGAGGGGAGGTTGGAAAGAACAGGCCATGAGAGATCTTGTTTGGCTCACAGAAGAATTCAGAAGTTACCCTGAGATAAATGAAGAGAACTTTAACCAAGGACACGAAAGACTCAGGCTCACATTTCCGGGCAGGCACTGGAGAAGGCAAGGCTGGGGCCGTGTGGGAGCTGTCAAGGGGCCCTCTAGGAATTTGGCCAAACGCATGCTGAAAACATGAACTGACTCCATGGGGGCTGAAGCAGGGTGGGCACAAACAAACCCCAACTCTAATCAGTTACAAGGGCCAGGTGACTAGTTAGGACAGGGAGCAGGAGGCACCTGGGTTCTTCAGACCAGGTGGCAGCGTCACCGTCCTGTTTATTTTCTTCCTTGGACCTTGCTGCTAAAACAGGCCTGCTGAGGACAATGGCACCAGGAGGGTAAAGCTGACCGGGGAGCCTGCCCCAGCCCCTAACAAACTCATTCCCTAGGAGCCACGAAGAGTGTGATTTAAGAAGGTAAAGCCAACACTGCCAGTCACACCCCTTATAAATGGCTGGTCTGCTCCAAGAAACCCAGCAGGGCTAGTGGCCTGAACTCGTTTCAGATGTGATTCTGAGAAGGTGCCGTATGCAGGGGCTCTCGCTCTCCACCCTTGGGATGGAGTATTTCAGCAGAACATGCAGATAAGTGATTGCCCCATTTCAGGAACCAGAGCCCATAAATAATGACTTTCAGTCTTAAACAGTGGGCCGAAATGACAGGCAGTCGTCAGCACTGCAGTCTTTCCAAGGCACCATGGGCTCATCAATTAGACAACTGCACCTTCCTCTTCAAGGAAGAAGAGTCTACCACTGAGGGAGCCATGGTCACTGCAGGAGATGCCCAAGGCCCATCAAGAACTCTGATGACCAGGTCTGCTCTCCTCTATCTTAGATCAGAAAGGAGGCTCAGCTCTACCCAAACCACCTGAACTTATTACAATGGGTAGGAGGAGAAGCTGTGCTCCTGAAAGGTGAGGGCAAGGAAGGAGGAAATTCAAGGAAACTTCATTCATCTGGACTTGGAGCCCATATTTTCAACTTACCAGCACTGCGGGGAGGGGGGGCACTAAAAAATAGGACATGGGCGAGCATTCTGGACTAACAAAATGTATAATTTTAGAATACCTTCTTCTACTTTCTGAATCTTACACTTAATATTCCAGAAAAAACTCTACACTGCTTTAGGAGAGTCACTTCACCTTGTGAATAATTCAGAGAGCCTGCTAAACTCCCCAGCACCTGGCTACTAGCTCAAGGGCTCAGTGGAGAGAACAGAACTCTAAGACTGGAAGATGAGTTTGCAACAATTCCCAAGCAGTCACAACCAGCCAAGCCATGCCATCACTCTCTTCTGCTCTGACCCTGCCTGGGGGATATTCCTTGGAAATCAAATCTGAAAGCAGAACTTCTCAGTGGTGCCATTTTCTCCTCTTTCAAAGATGGCGGGCAGGGATAGAACAGCAGCTGGAAGCTGTCTAGGACACCTCCCCCTCAGAGACCATCCTTTCATCTGATCATCACCTGTTTTAAGGGAACTAGCTGAAAGTTCATGGCACCTTGCTTTGTGTGGATGACAAACATCCTAATCCACACAGCCAAGCTACTGTACTTTAGCCTTTGTCCTATGGGTGGCAGGCTGCCAACGAAGGGAAGGCCTGGAATGGGTAGCAAGGAAGGGCTGCTGTTCTGGACATTTTGATCTGGTCTCGTGGACCGAAGGATTTGATTCTCTGACCTGAGGTGATTTGAAGAGCTTCCTTCTAGAAGTCTCTTTTGCTTTTCACCTAGGTCAAAAAAAAATCTCCCCAGTAGTTCTCTGGGGTCTGAGTTTGCACCCTGACGGTAACATTCCTGTTGTGATGTTGTGCTCAAATCTGCTATGAAAATAAAGTAAGCTAGCCCAGAAGGGAAGGAGGAGGCCTCCACCTTGCCTCAGCACTAGCTCCTCAGGTTTTCACTCTGCAGAACTGAGCATATGGAAGAGCACAGAATAGCCTGCGTCATGGAGGTCCTGGGTGCGAGGTGAGGTCAGATGGGGCAGGATAAGGCTCACTTTGTACTGGGAGAGAAGCATTAATGGCGAGAGTAAACAATCCTGTGTCCTTCACTTCTCCATCTGTTCATGGCCACGCTTAACCCAGAGCTCAGCCTCCCACTGGATTCCAGGTGCTGAGAAATTTCTATAGAAATGCAAGGCAAAGGTTCATTCTCAAGTGCCATGGAGCCCTGTTTCTTTCTAACTAAGTGGAATGTGAATTGATGTTTTTATATCAATGTGTCTGTATAGAGGCAGCTCTATTTTTCACAAGGACCATATCAGCAGCTCTGTCAGACTTTCAGTAAACATCAGTTTGCTGGCTAGTGCTTTAATTTTATCTTCGCTGCCTGCACATCTACCTACCCCCAACAGGGGAAAAAGCATTTCTGTCTAGTCATTAATGATGTATACAAAGTCACTTAAGAGAACTGGAAGACTCATTCTTCAAAGAAGAGTGATTTTTGAGTTTGAGCTTCTTTTGGTAAAACAAATAACTGCCTCCAATTGTGAACTCAATTTAAAGTGTTTCCTGTATTGGGCTTTCCAGTAAGCTTTGTAGAAAAAGATCTCAGTACAATGTCATATTTTTTTACTGAACTAGAGGAAGTGGGTGTAATTTAGGGGCTGAGGGAGCTTCTCAGAAAGAAAACTGCTGAACTTTGGGGCAGGTTACCAAGATGGATGATACCACCTCCTCCTGCGGAGCTGCCGGTAAAGTGGGACTGGCCAGGTCACAGTGTCTCTGAGGGAGAGGAGCACTGGCCCAGTACCCAGGGTCCTCTGTGAAGGCTCCAGCAACGAGTCCTCCAGCCCAGTCCCTTCCCTTTGCGTCATTTGACAAAGCACAAAAACAATATCTTGTCCATCCTGTCCTCCTTATGTGTCAGGAAATCTAATGAGATAAAAGCCCAGGTTTGCATAGGAAGTGAATCAGAAGAGTCTGTCTCCACAAATTCTGAACAGAGCCCATCTTGATAAATAAAATGTGACATTCATAACAAACAAACCAAAAAGCAGATAATGGATGAGAGCCCTCAGCATTAATGCTGGAAAACCTTTGGCGATAAATAAGTAATATTATAATAAAAGATATTATAATGCTTCGTCATTTGTAGAGAGAAATGTAATATAGTCTGAGGAGGAAGATAGATGGCTCAAGTTGTCTCTCTGACAGTAGAAGTAATAGCTATTGAATGTTATATTTAGCATATCATAAAATCAGTGTTAGCAGGCGAGACAGCCCTCCAGCCGTCCTGAAGTTCGCATTCAGCCTCCTGACATCAGCAAGAAACAAGACTGGAATGCAGCTCTCCAGGATGGGTGGCCACGGTTTGGACTAAATTGGAAGAGACAGAGCTTCCCCTCGGCCCTCAGCCTGAAGTGGGAGTGAACTTGGGGATCACGGCAGTATGTCTTTCTTCAGCCCTCTCTGTACTTGCCATTCCCAAGGGCTCCTGCTGGTTGTAGGAGCCCAGCTGTAAAGCTGGAATTCATGCAACACTAGAAATTTCTCTGAGGATGATGGCAGCCAGATCTCCTTCTGCACTGGATACCCATGGCCAACTCAGGCTTCCTCAGAGGAGCTGGAAAGCCTCTTTGTTCTGCACAGGGTGCTATCGCACTGCCAGGAACTCCCCTAGTATTTACTGTGTAAGTAGTTTCTCATCCATCTAAGGGAAGAGAGAGAGCCCTGGCATATGTGAGACCATGGACCCTGATTTCTGACATTCACCAACCAGTGCTGTGCAGCCTCACCCACTGTAGGCACAGAAAAGCCAAGAGGCAGGAATAATTTAGCCCACTGCTTCCCCAGGAGGAATGTCTTAGTTACTTTTCTCATTGCTGAGACAAAATACCTGCAGTGGTTAATTGACTAATTGTCAACTTGAATGGGGAATGGCCAGGTGAACTGAGTCAGCTGGGTTCTGGGTGTGGGAGACCCCCTTAAGGAGGCTTGTTGTCAAAACAGTATAAAAGGAGACTGAGACTGAAGGATTACAGCTGATTTCCCTGGAAGAGCTTCATTCCAGCTGCTTTTCTTTGGAGGGGGTTTGGCTGTTCTCTTCAGCTGGCCTCTGGTCTTCACCTTCGCCAAGGAGCCAAAGACGGCTGCTGTTCTCTTTGGAGGGGCTGTGGTGTTCACCTTTGCCTTGGGCGTCATCTCTTGTCTTTCAGCACAGATTCTTCAGCTTCCAGCACCGGCCCTTCGGCCTGCCGGTGGAAACTCTCTAGCCTCTAGTACTGGCACTTGGGCTTTCCGGTGCAGACCCTTCAGTCTTCCATCACAGTATCCTGATTTGGACTTGCATGAGGCATTGCCCTCGGCTCCAGGCCTTCGGCTGGATGTTTGGGGTCTCTCATGCACAGACATCTCTCGCACTCTTCTTCATGTCACTCTGTGGGCAGATTGTCAGCTAAACTTGTAAATTCCTATGTCCTGCATTCAATCTATTTCTCTTGCAAGTACTGACTACAACAATAACCGACACCCAAAGTTAAAGGAGGAAAGCTTTATTTCAGCTCACAGTTTGTAAAGGTTTCAGTCCATAGTCAGCTGGCTCCAAGGCAGAGGAGCATCACAGAGAAGAAACAGTCCATGGCAAGCAAGCAGGAGACAGTGAAGCAGTAAGCAGCAGCAGCAGCCTGCCTCTCCCTTTTAGGCTACCCACCTTTTGGGTGGTGCCACCCACACCCAGAGTGGCCCTTCCCATCATCTATACCCAAAACTATGCTAAACCAATTAGTGAACTAATTTAGTAATCCCACACCCTTAATCCCACTTTAGATCCAGCCCCACCTATGACCTCATGAGGCTTTAGGGAGACATATAGACACAAGCCATAACAAGGGGCTTTCACTTATGCAAACTGCATGCAAAAATAATAACATTTTATTTATTTTGTTTTCAGAATATTACTTGCCAAGGGAGCCCACTGATAAAGTATACTTGGCAAAATGTTATTTGCAAGATGTTTTTGCTTGTGTCTAGATGTGCCCCCAAAGCCTCATGAACTCATAGGGGCACTTTTCTGAGGTGTCTGGATCTAGAATGTGTGATTCTGGGATCAAGGGTGTCTGATTACCAAGTCAGTCCATGGATTGGTTTGGCACAGTTCTGGCTAAGATTAAGGGTGAGGGTGTTACACCTGCTCTAGGGTGGGTAGCCTGCATAATATACAAGGGAGAGAGAGAGAGAGCACGCTCATGTGCTCTTGCCTGCCTGCTTGCTGTATGGACTGTTTCTCCTTTGTGATGCCCCTTTGCCTTGGAGCCAGCCAACTATGCACTGAAACCTCTACAAACTGTGAGCAGAAATAAACCTTTCCTCCTTTAAGTTTGAGTGTTGTGTATTTTGTCTCAGCAACAAGAAAAAGTAAATAAAACACAAGACTACAAGGAAAATAATTCAAATAATGAATCAAGGGAAGTTTACAGGCATCCAAATACATTTCTTCAGTCCAGGGCAGCTTATGAGATGGCTGTGAAAAAATTTAAAAAAACAGATGGTCAGGCCTCAGCTTCTGCTTCCCAGGAGAGCCAGTGATGGCTCTGGAACTCAGCACAGCTACTTCTGGGCTCCACAGCCTCCTTCCTGTCCCTGATTCATTGGCCTTCCATGTGATAGAGACACACGATTACAGAGACTCTGCTAGGCAGAGGGCTCAGTGCTGGGTGCTCAATGAGATACAAGGCAGTCCATTCCTCACTCTCAAGAAGTTGAAGAGATATACACTCTTGAAAACAAGGATGACCAGCCAGTGCAGCTTTAGTTGCCTCGCAACATCTGCCAAGCCAGCTCTGCTACCCACAGCCAATTTCCTTTCCATTTAAAGAGCATCCATGGGAAGCCATCTTGGAATGGTGACTAGAAGAATGGGTTTTAAGACCCTTAAGACCCTTGCATCTCACTTTGGCTAACTACTCTTTCTGTTACCTTGGGCGAGTTACCTCGAGCTCTCTGCATGCTGGGTTTCAGTGTATAAAAATGAGGCAGGCATTGCCAATACTTCATGACACAGTTTGATGAGTTCATGGATGTAAAGTATTTAGCACAGCACATACTAAATGCTCAATAAATGCTGGCTGAAAAGAAGTTAAGGACATGCCAGGCACTGGCTTGAGGCTGGAATACTCAAGGCTTAATGCCTTGTCTCCAGGAGCTCAGCCTAATACTGGGAAATAACTGTAGAAAGATGGGAAAACACATATTGATCTCCCTGGTTTTGTTCTGATGTTAGAAGTGAAACAACTTTTTTGGTTAGGATTGTTTCTTGCAAAGAGATGTTTGAGTCTGGGAGATTGTGTCTTCCTAATGTGCACAAATGAGGTAGAATTATTTAATGAAAGGCTCTTGGATAGAGAAGTGATTCCAAACCATTCCAGTTTCACCTCAGGCTAAGTGTGTGACCTGTGGAAGTTAGTAAATTAATTAATTAAAATATTTATTAAGCACCTTGTAAGAGTGAAGCACTATTGTTGGTGCTGGAGATATAGCGGTTGTATAAATTGCTAGTGTTCCCCAATACTCATGCTTTCTTCGCTTCCTGTGTACACAGCTGGACTACATTTACCAGCCTTCCTTATGATGAGGAGAAACCACACAACTTGGGTTCTGGCCAATAGCATAAGAGCAAGTGGATGCCCCAAAGTCAGATCCAGCTCATAGAAACTTCCTGCCAATGATCATTTGTTCTTCCCACATTGACCACCTCCACTGGGATCCCTTCAGAGGAAGGTGTAGCTACAGGGTGTCTTGAGTCCTTGGACCTTGGGCCCACATTGAACTATGATATGAATGAGAAGCACACTTTCATTGTGGTAAGTTACTAAGGTGTCGAAGTTTATGCACTATCACAATTAGTATCAGCTTCCATATCAAATAAAGCAGCAAACAACAGAGACATCCTGGCATTGTGCAGCTGAGTGACGTCTTCTTATAAATGAGCCATTCAAAGTAAATTCAGTGTAAAAAATGTTAGGGCAGTGAAAGACAGAGTAGTAGAAGCAGACACCAGGAAGATCTCAGTTAAACTGAGAGTTAAAGAAATCCTCTCAAAAAATGTGTGTTGCTAGTGAGGCCTGATGGATGGATTAATCTGCTCAGGCTGCCTTAACAAAGTGGGACAGACTTAGGGCCTTAAATAACAAGAGTTTATTTTCTCACAGTGCTGGAGGGTAAGAGTCCACGGTGTTGGCAGAGTTGGCTTATTCCCAACTATCCCCTCAGCCCATAGCAGGTCATCTCTCTCTAATGTCTTCCCTTGAAAGATGTCTACAGCCTAATTCCCTTTCCTTAATAGGACACTTGTCATCTGCCTTAGGGCCCTCCCATATTACCTCATTTTACTTTACCTCTTTGGAGGCTGTATCCAAATGTAGTCACATTCAGAGTTATTAGAATTTAAGACTTCAATGTGTGAATGTCTGGGGGACATAATTAACCCCCTCACAGATGAGTAAGAATGGACCACTTCCAGGGTGCAGTGGACCTCAAGCTCTTTAGCCAGTCCACACACGAGAGTGGATGCAGGGAACACAGAGTGGTGAAAAGGAAGCTCAGGTTTTCAAGGGCCAAGGTGCTAAAGCTGTTCTACTGAAGACCCCTATCTTAGCCTGACATAGTGCTGTGATGGCAGATTTGGAACTTAAGATATTTAAAATCAAATTATCGAAGGGTAAAAAACTGTAGTGTACTCTGGCTCCCCGGAGATGGGACAAAATTGACTGCAGATGTGGTTTGCAGGCTTGAAATCTGCATGGGAGCTATCACGCTTGCTAAGAAACCCCAGGAGAGTCTTTCAGAGTAAAGCTTGGCTCCAGGAAGATCACAAGAGTGATAGCTACCTGGTCACATGCAGACACTGAAGATCAATGAGTGAAAGATCAATCTGAATAAATGATCCATTAATACATACACAGATTTCTACAATTAATCTCTGGGAGATGACAGTCTGCCAGTCCCAGGGAGCTGCTGATGGTGATTGACATAATGGGACCATCTGCAGCTGCTCAGCTGCTGCGTTGGTGACAGTCACATTCATTTTCCTGCTTGGATTGAATGGTTTCTGGGGCGGCTCTGGAGTTGAGGGCTGGAAACACACTGCTTGGAGGACCTAAGGAGCCTCTTCAGCAGTGAGTGCGTGAGCAGGTCAGGACGAGGTCTGCCCGGCAGAAAGGAGAGAGAGGCTTCCCAGGCTATTGCACCTCTGAAGCGTGCACCCTGGGAGAGGGTTCGGAGGCCTTGCTCAGGAGTCAGCAATGTCACCAAGCTTGTGAGGGCTGCCACTCTGGATGGAAAGAACTGTACACCTGCGTGAGACACCTACTGTAGAGGCTTTTAAATCTTGTTCATTTTAGAAGGACACCATGAAGCCAACCATGTGGCTCCAAAAGCACATGACTCTACACTTGCAGTCTTCTAAACCTAGAATTTTTAATATCTGCCCGGTGAGTTTCTGCTCCTTCTCCACAGCCCATCTCATAACCTTCCCTAAAAGATCCTCTTTCTATTTCTAACCCTAGTAGAAAGGGTTCTTTCTATTCCACTCTTATCTCTCTCCCCGTCGATTTCCCCATCTGAGCCCATCACCCTCCTCGCTCACCTGTACCACTCACGGCCCTCCCACCTGTCCTCCCACAGACAGCTTCATCCTCCTTGGTCGGTGCTCCCATAGCCAAACCCCATTGCTCTGTGGAGATCAGAGCATGTTACTACAACTGCACTCCGAGTAAAACTCAGGCCAACACTTCCTGTGGCCTGCCCAGCCCCGTGTCCACTCCTGCTGACCCATCGACCTCCTTCTCTCCCCAACTGACCTGCTTTCCTGCTATGCCATGAGGGGGGCAGCTTCATCTCTAAAGTGCCCTCCTCCCCGACGGCCCTGTCCCCTGCAGAGCAGATCTGCCCATGGTTGTTTCCCTCTCCTGCAGGTCAGTTGATCGCAGCTCTTCTGAGGGGCCCACGTAGGCCAAGCCAACAAGAGCTGCTCCCAGTTCCCCTTCCCAGGCACTACCTCAGCACCCCCTTTATTGCCTTCACAGTGCTCATCACTATCTGGAATTGCACCTTTTCAGGGTTGTTTATTACCTGTCTCCTCCACTGCAAAATAAGTTCATGAAAACAGAAAGTTTCCCTTTGAGCGTATTCGCATTTCACCAGCGTGCAGAAGAGTGCCAGGGACATAGCAAATGTTCAAGTGTTTCTTCAGTGAGTGGCACAGTCACTCATTTGCTGGTCTAAATTCTCAAAGTCTCCTGTTCCTGTCTCTATAAAGACGTTCAGCACCTCATAGGGTAGGGATTTGTCAGAATCCTCCATTACGAGCTCCTTAAGGGAAAGAACGCTATCTGGAGACAATGTGAGTGAAAGCAGGGGAAACGATATTACCCGTGGAGCCGGTAATTCTCCAACAGTAATGGGTGCATGAATCACCCAGGGGATCTTGTTAAAACACAGCTCTGATTCATCATCGGGAGTGGGCCCGAGATTCTGCATTTCTAACAAGTTTCCCCGTGATGCTAACATCGCTGGTTCTTGGCGTAGTTTGAGTAGAAAGGCATGTTTGGGGGATGCTTCAAATGTTGTTTTTCCTTCCTTTTCTGTTTGGTACAAAGCTCCATAAAGCATCTCTTTAGAGGATGGAAACCTTCCATTAAATTAGCACGTTGTTGTGTGAGTGAATAATGAATGAGCCTGATTCATTCAATGTGTAGGCAGAAAAGCTGAGTCACAGACAGTTAGGTAACTTGTCTACCTAAGACCTCACAGCTCGTCCAGCCTGGTCAAGAATCCTTGTCTGTGATGCTCTTGGGCCAGGGCTTCCTCACTTTGGTGGCTCTGGAGGGTTGAGAGGGAGATATACAGCATTAAGGACGAGCTGCTAAAGGCAGAGCAGCTCCTCACCCCACAAAAAGTGCAAAAGGAAGCGAGGCACACCCACAGAAGTAAGGACTCACTGGGCATCGCCACCCTGCAGTCTGCCCGGCTCTCATGCATGGCTCAGATGGAAAAGCATCATCAAGAGCCCTTGTTTTTCAGGACAGCAAAGGACATCTCTTTTGTCAGAATCTGTCATGTCCACTTCACAGGAGCCAACTCCAAGTGACCAGTGAGGATCTGACTGCACCGAAAGGGAAACTACAGAGGTTCATGGAGCTGAAGAGAGACGCTGGTGACCAGGGCCGTGGGGGTGGGAGGTAGAACAAAGCAAAGAGGAGGCTGGGACGGCCGCTTTGGGTTCCACCTCTGCCCCAAGTTAGGCCAAGACAGGTGCACTGGCCAGCAGACCCCGAAGGTGCTGGAGGTGGCTGGGAATCCACACCATGCACTCGCGCTGAGGGATCTGCCTGAGCAGGAACCACTCTGACTCGCTGGCAGCTGAGCACAAAGAACAGCTCAGGAGACAGAAGTGCACAGTTGTGCGTATTCCCCCAGAGCAGCACAGAAGGTGCCCAGAGAGAGAAAGTGGAGCACGTGGAAGAAGTGCTTGCCGCCCACAGCGGACCAGGTCCCTACTGTCGCCATCATGCCCCACCACACTGCTCCTGAGGAACAGCTATTGTTCCGTGAGTCCTTCCAATCAGCCATTCAGAGAGGCTCTGCCAACTCATCGGGCCACTCAGGAGCCAGCCCTTCCAGCCTCCCAGGTGACTGTGAGCACTTAGGAAATTTCAGCTAGAAAGGATTGACACAAAGAGAAGGCCTGTCAGCTGTTTTGTCCCTGTGCTGCCAGCAGAATGAAAAGGGCAAGTTCGTGGGTCAGATGGACAGATTTCCTGACTGTGACAATGCTGACACGTGGGAGGCAGTCCACTTCCCGCAGAGCTGGCTGGCGCCTTCTTACTCCAATTGTGGTCCAGAATCCGAGGTGGCATCAGTAGGACCAGGAGACGATGAAAAAAGCAGATCTCAGGCCCCTCCCCAGCCTCTCAGATCAGAATCCGCAGGTCTTAGACACTGGATGCTCCTGAGAGCTCCAATCCTGGCAACCACAAGGGGACAGATTCGTGGCGATTCAAGTCCCCTGGGGTTTCCTCTCTGAACTTTTGCTTTTCCCCTGCCCTGGTTACAGGACAGTTATACACAGGGGCAGAAACTGCATTTCTGCTTTATCCAAGGGACATGGGAATAGTTAAATTCTTAGGCACAAAAAGTAGTCAAGTACGGTAAACTTAAAATGTCCCCATGCATTACAACTAGAACTGAGAGCGGCTTCTTTCCTTTAAGGAAAGAGCAGGGTCTGATGTTTCCCCTTATTTTCTCACAAGGCTCCAAAGAAAGACTCCAAAGAAAGACTCCAAAGAAAAATTAGGTCCAGTGGTTGTTCAAAGTCACACAAATTAAATGGCAGTGCTGGGATTCCCATTCAATGTTGCTTCCCCATGGTTTTCCTCTTCCTCTTCCTCAACTCAGAAAAGTTGCTAACAAAAAAGGCCTGGCAAGTCAAGGCAGGGAGCTCTGAGTCACTCAGAGTTTGGCTGAGAGGCTGAGACCAGGAGAGGGCCTCCTCCCTGTCTCCAACCCTCCTGAAGGCTGTTGTGCACTGGTCTCTCTTCCTACAAGCTCTTCCCTCTCCCCACACTGCCCTTCTGCAGGGCCCGGGCACCATGGAGCGTCCTCCACCCTCCCTGTGAGGACTCACCCTCCCACGCTCTGCCGACTTTACCTCCTCTTTTGCCCGACTGCACACCATGCCTCTGCTCCTTGGGGAGCCACAAATGGCAGATGGCCTCTTCGTGTCAGAGACATCTTCACAGGTGAGTGCCTACACCCCACCCCAAGCTGTGAAGACGCCCATTGGCCGTCCTTTTATGGGCTGAAAACATACACCCTGAGAGGCAATGTAGTGTGGTGAGAACCCTGCACGCAGCTTACAGCCAAATCCCAGCACTGTCATTTAATTTGTGTGACTTTGAACAACCACTGGATCTAATTTTTCTTTGGAGTCTTCAGCTGAGAATCATGGATAATAACAGCACTTCCTTGCATGATACCTGGCACATGCCCATCAGTTTTCTTAGCTTTCCTTCTTCTATAACACCCCTGGTCAGGAGTGCCAGGTGCAAGCTTGGCTGTCATTGGTTCTGGCCATGCAGGTGACACACCTGGTCCTTTTCTCTCCTGCATCCATAGGTAGCCTTTGTTCTATGCACCAATGGTCAGTACTAGGGGCTCATGGGAGTGGCCTGCTCTCATCTGTGGAAACTCAATCAGGAAATTTTAACCCTTCACAAATGAAATGATATGCTATCCCATTGCTAGGTGCTTTGGACAGCAAGGACCACAGAGAGCACAGGGCACTGGCTCGGGGAGCTCTGTCGCATGTTCACATTTTAACCACCCCTTGACATCTTCTCGGCTGCAAGTAAAATCTGAACAGATCCACTGAGATTTAACTTGTACTCTGCAATTAATCCAAAATAATTTTGTGGTCTTTTATTTAGGAAATCATTCTGAAGAAATAAAAATCATAGGAATAGTTATGCAACAGTTTTCCCCTTGGGGGAGGCTTTGACTTGATATTCTCAGAAGATATGAACCCAACATAACAATTTTATTAGCTCTTATTAGAACTTTGATGCATTCACTTCAAAGGAGTGGCCACTCTCCTTTCCATTTGAAGTTCAGAAATCTTTCCCGGGATGCATGCTGTCTGGAGGGGCAGCTGCTCTCTGTAGGTCTCTGAGTAAGACCCTGGAATGAACAGAGCTTTTCCAACAACCCCAATGCCGCCTAAAGCCATTGACTTTCCTCCCTCCCTGCCAAGTGGCCACTGCAATCCAGGCCCGGGGGGATTCAAGCTGGCCGGGGATGGGGTCAGTTTCTCAGAGTTGGAAGTGGTTGTGGAGAATCCTGGGTGCCCCACCATTGTGCACTAGAATCTTCTCAGCAGCATCCTGCTCCTGGAGCGGTCACTTCACCTCTGCCTTCAAACTCACCTGGGCAGGAGCTGCTAACACAGCCATCACCTTGAGCATCTGCAAATGCTTCTCATTATTTAAAAAATCGTCTTTGCATCGAGTCTGCGTGCTTCCGTCATCCACTGGTGCCACTCTGGTTCTGCACTCTGGAGCACAGCAGAGTGATCCCATTCATCTTTTCCAGAAGACTCTTTTAAAGGTCTGAAGCCAATTGTTATTACCTCTAAAAGTGGCTTTCTTGAGTACATTGCCAGCCTTCTCAGTCAAGCTTCAGTTGACAAGGTACCAAGACACTTTTTGCAGTGGTCTCCAGTCCTCTGCTTGTTAGACATGGATCTGGGAATAGACTGCAATGTTCTGAGGGACTTCTAAGTAGTTCACTGCAGACAGGATCTGATAGACGCGTGGGTGGAGGGATGCATGGATGGATGGATGCATGCATGGATGGACGCATTGATGGATGGCTGGGATGATAGATAGCCTGACATACATAGATGATAGATGATAGATAGATAGATAGATAGATAGATAGATAGATAGATAGATAGATAGACAGACAGACAGACAGACAGAGAGACAGACAGACAGAACTGTTTATTTATGTACCTGCTAGAGTCTATGGCCAGCCAAAACTCACTCAGACATTTCACATGTGGACTGGGCTCAGACCACTTCTTTCCAGTTTTCTAATCATGAAATCAACCTGTCTTTCAAGCACAAAACCAAGACTCTACTTTTATCCTTCTCTAACATATCCTGTTAGTTATGACGCATCTTTCCAGATAGCAGATCTTTCGAGACCTGTTTATATCGGTTGTCACCTAGCTGACCTTCACTCTGTGTCATTACAAATTTGATCAGCGTGTGGCTGATGTCTCATTCAGGTCTTTGATAAATACTTGACAAGGACAGGAGAAAAGCCCTGTAAGCTGATACCAGACACCTCCCTCCCTGATGGTATCACTTAAGAGACAGGCTACTTTGAATGACATTATCCTAGCAGCAGCAAACACACACAGACTGTATTTTCCAAGTCTTTCCAGTTGGGAGAAATTCCAACACAGGTTTTACTATATCACTGTTCTCACTATCTAGAACCACCAGCTTCTTCCCCACTTCTCAGCGTGCCAGTCCAGTAAAACAATTAGAAAAAGACCGAGGTTATTTGCATGACTAGCTTTGAGGAAGGTATGGATCCTTCTAGGGATGACTTCTTTTTTCCCTCATGCGTTCATTATCTGGTTAATGATATTGTCCAGCATTTTCCCAAGAGCAAGCATCTTGATCAAATCTCTTCATGTTTATACTCATATTTTCTCCTTGGTAAAAGTGAGGACCGCATTCACCGTTTAGTCTGATTGCTCATGATTCAGATGATAGTATCAAGTCTCCTCAAGATTGTGTAGTCACACATCAAATTCAAGTTCAAATAATTGAGAAATCTTCATTTATAAAACATATTTCTTACCCAGTGAGGAAAGCAGAGCCAAGGCCTCAACACTTTTGTTTGTTTGTTTGTTTGTTTGTTTGTTTTTTCCTGCAGGTGCTGGGGAATGAACCCAGGCCCTTTACACTAAGCCACATGGCCAGGCCTTTCTTATTTTTTTTTAATTTATTTTGAGACAGGAAATTGCTAAGATTCTAAGTTGCCCAGTCTGGGCTTGAACTTGCTGCTAAAAAACCTAGGGCAAAGATCAAATCCTAGCTGTAAAGCCACCTAGACATCAGCTTCTGTGGTCTCAGTTTCCTCACATGTAAAATAATGCGATATATTCTACTTGTAACTGTTAGTGATGTAAGAGGTTAGTTGCTAAGAGTGACTGAGCAGGGGGCTGGATCCCCCCATTTTTGGAGAGTTTAAACAGCTGTGAGATCTTCATTTGTCTTCTGGAAACAAGTGTGACTTCCCCTACGTGCGCATACACACACACACACACAGGCACGCACACTCCAGCGCCCCTCTTCTGGTACATGCAAATGATGAGAATAAAGTCCATTGTTTTCATTATCTCTGTCACGTGAATCTGCTCCAGGGACAGCTCCTGACGGCGGCGTCTGTCAAGAGCATGGTACTCACGCCTTTGAAGACATTCTTCATGATCTGTTTGTTACTAGAGAGCAGCACTGGGTCTGGGTCACTTTTATTAAATATTAAACACATTGTCATATGACTTCACACACAAGGTCTGAGGGGTTTGTGTTATTAACATCCATGCATACTTCTAAGAAGAATAACAAAACCCTATGTGAGCTGAAATATTCTGTGATGCTCTGTCGAATGCCATGTACCCTCTTTACCCTGCCATTCCAAAGCCATTCCACAGTGCACCATTTTTTCCCCAACAGAACTGAGATAAGACACGCAAAACACAGGGAAGCCAGGGGCATGCGGAGAATGAAAACAGAGGAAATCTTTCCTCTTTTGCTGACCTAGAGAAAGTGGAAATGAACCTGCACACCAGACTGGAAGGTAGCTGTCTAGTTCCTTGGCAGTTAGCACTTCAGCATAATCTCAGGCTCACACTTAACCTACCATGTGGAGAGCTCCTTCTGCATGGGGAAGAGTTGCTCCCAGACTCTCCTCACCTCCTGATGAGGGCCACAGCTGGGGACCTAAGAGACTGAGTACTGAGTTCAGAAGCCTCAGCTCTGACATGGACTGACAGGGTCACTGTTCTTGTCTTCTAAAGGACTCAAGTTTGAGAACTGGCTCCTTTGGTCAAGCCTGCTGCTTTTCACTTCCTAACTTCAGGCACAGCACAATCAATATGCTATTGTCTTTCATGGGTAAAAGAATACTACATACCCACAGTCCTATCACACACAAACACACACTCACTCCAACACTACCCAATGCTCCTCCCAAAGACGAAGAGACAGGGAAACAGATCTAAGTCCCCAAATCAGCCATACAAAGAAGGAGGTGCTATCTATCTGCCCCACTATCCTGTCTTCACCTCCTTTCTTACAGGTAGATGGAAAAGGCTGCAGTGGCTCTCAGTCCTCACAGAAGATCAGAATCATCTGCAGGGCATTTTCAACCCATTTGTTCCTAGTCAAAATTTAGACCTTCACCCTAGGTGAGACCTAATTCCTAAGCACTTGCATTTTGGAAAACCTCTGATACAAATGTGCAGTAGATTTGATTTGATAGGATCCTGCGTCCTCTGGCCTGGCTGCTGCATGGTGAGGAACATCTGAGGAACATTTCACATGCAAACCACCTCACTGCGCTGAAGGTCAGTGTGCTGGAGTGGCTGAGCAGGACCACTCTCAAGTTAAACTCCTTGACTTCGGATGCTGTCGCTGCCACCTTTGTGCTTCTGCATGTGAAACCGCGCCCTTGATAGCATCATCACAGGAGAGCACATAGAAAGCCACAGGATGATACTTGGATCATGATGAGTATTCCAGAAATATAATTCTGTCAGGAAAACGTTCTCACACTTTCTAGAACCTGGCTTGGCACATGTAGCTGTCTTTTCTGCTGAAATTGTGGCCAGCTTCACAACACACAGCCTCGTATTTGAATTTCTTCCTGCTCTGCTTTGCTTTTCTTTCTATTTCAGTCTTATTTCACTAGGATTGCTCCTTCCACATCCATGCAATAAAGCATTTGCCATTCGTCCTACCTCAAGCTCTGCTTTGCAGAGACATAGGTGAAGACTGGGATTACTAAAGCAGTAACCACACGAACTGGCAAACAGTGTTCTTATGCTTTTGAATAGAAAACAAAAATACCCAGAGTTAGAATTAAAACAACGATGAACGTGGTGAGCAGCAGTGATTGGCCTTGGACTTGAAGGTGCAAAACCAACCTAGGGAAGTCTTTACCTTTCCCACCTTGCCCCATGCCCAAGTGAAAGCTGCCAGCAGAAGGGTGTACTGAAGTCCAAGAAGGTCTGCTCCCTGAGGATGAGATTGTGCCCAGTCTGGGACCTCCTAGGTCACAGGATCCAAGGGTCACCCTGGAGAAGGGGCCTGTGGGAAGACAGGGGTCTCCATCGCCAACACCCTTGGTCCAAGATGGCATAACGTGGGCTATTGCTACTTCTAACACCTGCCTACATTCCTGAAAGCACCCTAGAATAGGAGTGGGAACCTTCAGCAGGAAACCTGTCTGAGGAAAGGAGAAGCCGAGCAGGAGCTGAGACTCTCAGACGAAGTTTGTACCAGGAGTAGTCACCTGACACTCTAAAAACTGTTTTTGCAGCCCAAATAGTTTTCTAAGTAACTTCATGATAAAACAGTCAATGTGTGGGGTTCTGAGAAGAAGTGCAGAAGGGTCATGGTTCCTAGGGATCTGTCAAAAGCTAAAGCCCACAGCCCTCTGCATGGTAGCAGCAGAATGCAAATGGGAACAAACATGTATAACAAGAACAATTCCTCTTCCGCCTCCTCAATCTGCCGTGGCAGTTCTTCTCACTACATCTTCCTGAGTGTCCTCGTCCTCAGCAGCCTCACCCGGCTCTGCCCACACAGAAAGAGAACAAAGAGGCCCAGAACCAAGGCCAGCAATGCCTCAGCAGTTGGAGTTCTTACCAGGGCACCCTGCATCCATGCCTTGCTTTTCCTGTCTTGTTCTGTCTGAGTTTTAGTAACTTGCTGACCTCTGAGATTTGACATGTGCCCCTCCCTTGTACCTTTAGCTTCTCGGTTCTTCTCGAGAGGCTGGGGGAGCCCTCTGCATTGCCTGTTCTCTTCTGTCAGGTATCACCCCATTCTGGCAGCCTTCTCCCCAGGTATCAGCTCCCGAGCTCCCCTCTGCCCCTATGCTCCCTGGAGCCTGTCCCCCATATGCAGACTGCAATGATAGATGACCTGCTCTGTGACAGGGCTGCCATCTAACTCTGTTCTGGAGTTTCCAGGCCAGATTATTATCCCCATCATAGGTAGAGTCCAGGTGAATCTTGGCGAGCCAGGCCACAGTGAGGGCTGAGTGGCGGGCACATGCAGCTACCGGCAGCCCTTGGTGAGGGAGGACCTCAGCCCCGCACTGTGACCCTGCGGAGTCAGGCTGATTTATCCCCAGCTCCCTCTCTTCTGTCACCCAAACATCCAGGGCACCGAAGCCTCCTCTTGCAATTGACGATAAAGAAGAAGAGAAGCGGTGCTGGGAAGTGGATGAAATCAGAGCGGGGAAAACAAATCAAAGCTGTCTCTCATCTCCATTTGTATTAGATGCTGTCTCATACCTGCCATCTAAGCCAACTACGGCTGCAGGGCGGTGCTCTCTGAGGAGGCAAAAAACTGTTTCTAGAGCCACCAAACTCACATTACTTAAGCGAGATCGGGCTGTTTAAAATTTCAGTGTTGTCTGCCAAAAAAACAATAATAGGAAGTTGTATAGAGCAGAATGTGCTGACAGCAGTGATATTTCTGTAATAATTCATGTGCAGTAGATGACGCTCTGGAAGGTGGCCCAGCAGGCTAATGCCAATCGGAGACGCTCTCCCACTGACACCCAACCATTGACTGGCATTTCTGCTCCATCATGAAATCAGCTCGCAAATCAAGTGGAGGTGGTTCCAAAGGAAGGGATAAGGAAGGGATGGAGGGAGAGAGGGAAGCAGAGAGGAAAGGAGTAGGAAGAAGGAAAGGGGGAAGGGGGGAAGGAAGGAAGGAAGGAAGGAAGGAAGGGGGGCGTCGAGGCAGAAGGCCAAAGAAACATGTTGAAGCCAGTTCCCTTCTCGGTCTTGTGCTATCACTCTGAAGACCTAATCACGCCACAGCGGAGATGACATTCACCTGCCCGCTGCATCTTGCACTTAGCAGCCAGACTCTCTCCCAAAGGATCCGCTGTGCCTTTCCAATGGTTCCACCAATGGCATCCACACAGCCAATCCTCCTGCCCTTGGTGTGCACAGAACCGCCCTGGTTATCTGCTCCTGCTCCTCTCTGGTAGATGGACCACTGCCTCTGTCTCTGCAGGCTGGGTTCACTCTGCCACTGCCTTGCTTTATGACCTTCTCTACCTGTGACTCAAGAAGGGAAATTCACGTCTGAATCATGATCTACAGAACGTAATTAGATAAGGAAAAATGCTGGTCTCTAATTATATAATGCACAACAAAGCAATATGGAAATAAGTTTGTAAATCCTATGGACTAAGTTGCCCAGATTTAATGTGGATAGTTGAAAGGTGAGATCTCTAAGCTGATACCTTCCATATTTTGAGGTTGAAGGACAGGAGCCAGAGGGAGAATTTGCAAAGGCCTTAAGAGCCACACACAGGTCTAGCATTTTGTATGCGCTTTCCCACTTAATTTTCACAACTGAGAGAAGTCAGTAGCTTTGTTTTAGATGGATTATGAATTAGATCTGCCCTGCCCTGTGCGGCAGCCATCATTACCGAGCACATGGATATGATTAGGCCAAATTGAACTGTATCCCAAGTATACAAATATATACTGGATTTTGAAGAGTCCATATGAAAAAGGAATGCAAAATATCTTATTAATCATGTTTTATATTGATGAGACAATGAAATGTTTTGGATATGAGGGTCAAATCACATATGTAGTGAAAAGTGATTTCAGCTATTTCTTTTGTTATTGGCATTTGTTTTTAATTGGACTTGGCTTCAAGTCTCCAGCTCGTCCAAGCACCTTACGGCAGGGAGACCCAGACCAGCTCTTTCACTTAGCTGTGTTCCAGTAAGTGGTAGAGCTATTAAAGTATTCAGTGGCTCTAGTCCTTAGTTTTCTCATCTATAAAAGGAGTTTAATAATAAATATTTTGCAAGATTGTAGTGATGATCAAATAAAATGGGGTGTGTAAAGCACTATATAACCACGCCTGGGAGACAGTAGTCATTCCATAAATCTGATAGTTCTTTTTATCTGTCAGAAGGAACACTTGAATCAGGTGATGTGTAATGGCTCTGTCAATCTGCTATTAAATCTGCTGTTAAATGTCTACATACCTCTTAGCCAGGAAGTATGGCTGCTGAGGAAGTTTTGCAATAAATACTGGCTGTCCTGGAGATGTTTTTACCTTCACGGGTCCAAAATATTCTCTGGGATCATTTTGAAGCTTTTTTAATAGAGAAAGGAAGACATCTCAACAAAGATCAAGTTCCATCTGCTCCCTGTGTGGACTCTGCCACCTGCTGTAGGTGACCATCTGGGTCCCATCCTGGGGATAAGAATCTCCAGCCTGCTGCCTGACCGACCCCATGGGCTGGCCCCCGGGGCCTGGAGATGACCGTGCTGGGGTACCAGGGCTGAAGCTCTTGCTGCTTCCACCCCTCTGCAGCACCTCAGCTGGCTGAACCTTCCAGGGCAGCACTCAAACTCTTGGCCAAGAACCTGTGGCCACATACAGAAAGCTACACAGAGGGACTGGTCTTTTCCTGCTATCCTTTGCTTAGCTTCCTATGGTTCTTAGAAATAAATCTACAATCTTTAAACCTTGTCTACAGATTGTAAACAGTCTGGGTCTCAGTCCTGATCTGATCCGGTCTCTGCCTCCCCCAACAGCTCTTCTTATTTTCCACTCACTTGCAATGACTGTCTGGGAAGTGGTCTCAGCTCAGCTTTCAACATGCCAGGTCTCTCTTTCTCTCCTGCCTCGGAACTTGCGTGTGTGTGTGTGTGTGTGTGTGTGTGTGTGTGTGTGTGTGTGATTCCTCTTGCCCTGGACTTCACCTGGCTAACTCTTGCCCACCCGTCAAACCTCTGCTTACTTATCACTTCTGCAGAAACAGATCTCATTTCCCTTCTTAGGCCACCCTGATCTTTGCTGCTTGCCTCTCACAGGCCTCACTAATTTAACTCCTTCTCTTCACTCAGGATCATGGCTGTCTATTCTTGCCACATCTCTGGCACTTTGCACACAGCACACTTGTAGTGACACATGTACAATAAATGCACAAACAGATACACACTGGCAGTTCAAAGCAGAATTCACCCCTTGTCTGTCTACCACCGTGTTTTCTGTTGCCTTCTCTTTTCTATTCCAAACCCTCATGTCCAGAGCTCCTCTTTGGTGATCCTTTAACACTCCTACACTTGCCCAGCAGGTGAGAGGGATGAATTATTCTATGGCCTGAAGATTAGCTGAGGAGAGAGTAATACAGGGGCCCATCACTGCTCAGGTGAACTGCAGCGCAAAACAACAGCTCATATTTTTAGACTTTGGTGAATGTGCCAAGCAATGCCTGACGAGAATGATGTATGTTCCCTCTTTTATTCTTCATGTCAGTCCTGCGGAAGACGGACCTAGCTGTCAGCTATGCAAATGAGACCCAGATTAGGCACACCACTGAGGCCACAAGCAACCAATCACAGGCGGACTTTGCAACACTTTCGGTCCAATTCCAGCTCTCAGGCACCTAGACCCTGGAGCCTCTGTCTTTCATAGCCCTGGGCACCTGCTTTGCCTTAGCCATACCCTGTTTCCCTCCCAGTCCATCTCAGCTCTTTTCCGAAGGACCAAGACCTTGATGGTAGTTTCTAAAAACAACCTCAAATTCAGACAGAAGTTATTTTTTTCCTCAACATTCTAACACTATGGATTGATCCACCTTCTTTTCTTCTCTGGTTCTCACATCCAGATTTCTCTAACCAGGTTCCAGGTTTCTGTAACTCATGCCTCTCTCTCTCTCTCTCTCTCTCTCTCTGTGTGTGTGTGTGTATCTGTCTCTCTCTCTCATAGGATTGTGACTCTTGAATTTAATTGCAGAGAGTAGGAAGAGGAAAAGTACCTTTTATGTGGTAGTCACTACTGTAAATATTTCATATATATCTCCTTATCCAATTGCCTAATTAACTCATTAAGCAGCTATTAGTATTCCTTTAATGTACAATATAGTACAGAGCTTCAGAGAAGTTAAAGGATTAGTCCAAGATCATACAGCCACTTTAGAGTAACCAAAACTTTCATAGCTGTTTTTCTTTGATTCCAAAGTCATGCTTTTTCCTTTGTACCTATTTTACCCACGACCTCACATGTTTCTGCTCTGTCTAGTCACTCCTCTCCCTTGATGTTCATCAGCCTTCTGCTTGTTTCTCTCCTTGTTCTATGTAGGCTCCCTGAAAACAGTCTTCTCCATCTGCACACTGGGTTCTTTTTGTATCTCCCACCCTCCCCCTACATCATTTGGTCTCTGCGTTTCCTTTCTTGAGCAATGGTTTGCCCCACATAATTTTATGTTTATATGGATGTCTTTCCTATTTACATTTGCAAAGCAACCACATTTGCATATCTCTTTCCTACAGCCACATTTCCCAGAATGTTAACCAAGGCAAAAGTCCTGCTCGTGGGCCAAAGGAGCATTTTATTTAGGAGCTGGTCCTGTTCAAATGCAAATACATTGTCACGTATCATCATATTAGCAGCAAATAGGACCTTAGGGGAATGGGACACAAGACAGGCCAGCTTTGATGGGATGAGTGGAAGCCACGTCTGTAGGAGGCTCGGGTGTGATAGGCAGCTAATGGACCATCGGGGAACAGATGCTGGGTGAGGAAAGTAGAATAGAACAGCGTGGGGGCTCTGGGAGCCCTGGGACCCTGAAGAAAGAAGGGAACCAAACAAGATCATGAGCACATTGTTTGAGAAAATGAATAGTGAACTTCAAATGTTTACTCAGTCTGGTCCTGAAAACACCATCACCATTAACTTATCCCTAAAAATAATAATAATAAAGAAAAAGAATGAGAGACACATAACCGGAAGTGGGTCCTCTGAGGAGATGCCATTGGTCACAGAGGACTCAGGTCACTCACTGAATCCCACACATGGGGGACAGCCAGGAAGGGCACACAGCAGTGACCACAGGCACACGCGATTGCTTGGCTCTCTCACACCATGTAAGCCCAGCACCCACATTAGTTAGCCCCAAGCCCAGGGCTCTGCTCCTAGAGAGACACTGCCAAGCAAGATCTGATCTGTGGGATGTGCCGCCTCCGTGCCAGGGGCAGCTTTCAAGATTTTTCTCCCGGTAATTCCCAGACTCTCCCTGTCTTGGATAAGGCCTCTGTGGGCTTTGAGGTATAAATAAGGTGATGGAATTTATGGGTAAGCATCAGGGCTTGCATTTAGGTGTGACCACTGTGTTTGATGACAAATGTACAAGGAGTCTGGAGACTCACTGTGCACGGACGGGGTCGCACCGAAGAATGCCTGGACTCGTGCTAAGAACCACGGGAATATCCCATTTTCAGCCCCCATGAGGAATCTCTGCCCTCTTCCGGGACCAGCCAGGTCACACATGGGCCGCGCCACAGCTGCTGATCCAGCTGCACCCCGCACTCTGCAGGCTCTTCGTGCCCGGCCAGACTCAGCAGAGGCTCCAGGCTGACACCACCACTAGCCTGCACTGCAGAACTCAACGCTGGGGCTGGCCTCTCCATCACCCGTAGAGGGACAGAAGCCAGGGCCTCCTCTCAAGGTGGGTCATGTTGGGGTGCAATCTGTACCCTAAATCTTCCCATTGGAACAACCAAAGCCACTCCAGAGGGGAACATACCTGACTTAGCCTCTCCCTGCCCTACCCCACCACCATTATGTTTCCTTCCCCAAAAGGTATCATCCAAAAACTCACCAGAACAAAACTCCCCATCTGCGGTTCCACTTTGGGAACAGCCACTGCAGATTGGGTCTCGTGCTGCAAACCGGCCACAGCTTTCTTTGACCTTGAGGCTGGACCGACAGGTACTCTGCAGCCCCTGCCAGCCCCGATCCAGGGAGTAGCAAGGTGGTGCCACCTGTCCTCTGCCCTGGCAGCACATCCGGTGAGGATCCAGGGGAGATTTACTTTCCCTCTACCCCATCAGGTTTGTGTTCTCTGTTGGATGAACCAAGCCTGCTCTTCAGTTCCCCTTCAGGATTCAGAAATGAATCTTGAAACTGACTAAGCCACTGCAACTGCCCATGCTGCAGGGGACGAGCAGAAGGCTCAGGTCTGAGTCGGGCTGAGATAGGCAGCATTTGGACCCATCACCAAACCGCCCTGATGCCTCCTTGAAAGAGTCCTTCCTCCTCGAGGCTGGGCCGAGGATGGCAAAGTGCTTGTTTCCAGGAACAAATTGCCCCTGCCATTCTCCTGTCAGCCAGGCCATCATACCAGAGTTGGGCAGAAAACTGGGTAAAGGAACCTGGCCATCAGTTCCACCCCTTCTCTCCCTGTCCAGGTCAGGAGAAAGAAGGCTCAGAACACAGATGGAGATCAAAATGTCAGCTCCACCCTCGATGAGCTGCATAGAAAGTAAGGCCAGCCTTCCGCCAAGTGGTCTGTTAGTGCTCATGCCAAGTCACATGACTTAGACCCACTGAGAGCCAGTGCAAGACAAGCCCAGGCCACTCAGGAAGTTTCTCAGAGGAGAGCAGGAAAGAATGAGCTGCAGGTCCTAAAAATCAGGAGGCAGGACCTAAAGTGAGCCGTGAAGGGCTGAGGCCAGCCTTTCTGCACTCACCAGGTGTCTTCACTCCAATTTAACAGCGAAAGAAGTCCCTGCTCCTCCCTGGGACAAAAGAGAGGGACGAATGGGCAAAGTCTTGTTGTCTCGCTGGCCTTGAATTTTGCCATCATGACTAAATTTCCTGGAGCAGGGGCGGCTGGAAACATGTGGGCATGGTCAGAGTGTGGTCGGCAGGGGCAGGAGCCGGGGATGCCAAACAGCCTACAATGGGAGGGACAGTGCCATCCAACAAAGGAGGGTGCTACCCCAAAAGCCTAGGGCAATGGCCCTCTGCATGAAGCCCAGGCGAGGGGCATGGGGCTCCCACCTCATGCACAGGCACCAAGCACTGACAGATCCCAGAGTGCAAGACACCGGGCAGAGTTAACGGGAAGAAACGGAGCCAGACTCACAGCCTTCAAAGTCCCAGAGGATGCAGCAAGGCATTGCTCCACGCACTTCCTGGAGCTTCTAACTCGAGAATCAGATGCAAGTCAGGTGCCCTGTGGCCTTTGCTGCAAGGAGCGAGACACGGAGGAAGCAGGTGGCAAGGGGCAGGTCATCTGCAGCGGGCTACCTGGAAGTTTCCACCTCCTTTTCTTCCACCCGTTTCTCCCTTTCCCTTTTCCTGAGGGCTGTGGTTCTCTGTGTCAGGTTAATTACTTGCTTGTCACTGGGTCCAGGATTCTCTGTCAGCTGCCTCTGCAGAAGGACCTGAGGTGACAAAAGGAGACTTTCTCCTAATGACTCCCTCCTGCCCACCCTCTCCTTCCTTCCCTGCCCTCAGAAAGGGCTCGTCCTCCCTCGGTGCTGGCCTCAGAGGACCAGGCCATCCTCAAGTCCTCCAGAACCACTGCTCAGCCCCCTAGGTCAGCACTTTCCATGTCTGGCCACATGGACGGGGTTATAAACGCGTCTGGTGGGAATCAGAAGTGCAGAGTGGGTGAGTGTGACCAGCCACGTACTGAAATAAACATGCTTATTACGGAGACCAGGAGGGCGCTGCCACACACAGAGAGAGCTCATGCACACAGTCTCGCCCTCATTTCTACTCTTGCCGATTTATTTCATGCTCCGGGGAAAAAGGACAGGGAGGTACTTGTTATTTTTGATGAGTTTTCTCTTTGAGTACCCTCTCCCCACTTGCTCCTTCCGTGAGACTGACACTAGTGTTCTCCAGAGTCAAAGCCAAGGCCAACCCATTAGGGTTAGGCCAGGCCAGTGAGAAACGAATAACCAGCCCCTGCAGCCCAGGGGAAACAGTAGTTCCAGGGGGTCGTGAAAATATGGAATGGGTTTGCATGGTGGATCCCACCAGGCCATGCAGGGCTGAGCATCCGCAGCCTTTCTCCTACCTTAGTGACTGAATGAGACTGAAAAATCAAAGTCTGCAGATAAAAGTAATTTATGAACCCGGGCATGATAGCACACACCTGTAATCACAGCACCCCAGGAGGCTGAAGTGAGAGGACCACAAGTTCAAGCCCAGCCTGGGCAACTGAGTGACCTAGCAAGACTCTGTCTCAAAACAAAAAACAAAGAGGGGAGGGGTGCGAAAGCCCTGGGTTCAATCCCCTGTATTGCAAAAAAAAAAAAAAAATTGGGAAATCTATTGTTTGCTGATATTTAGTTTCACAAGTAATCTTGAAAGCTTTTCCAAAAGGGTCCTCTACGTCTCTATGTCGGGCCCATGTGCCTTGTAATGTGCACATATCGTATGGGGCACTCAGTTTTACCTTGTGAATGTTGGCCAACATCTTCAAGCAAGATTGTGTAAATGTTTCATTAAAAGCCCCACTAATAACAATAGTGACAGCTAACTTACTGTTCAGGGTGTGCTTGGCAGCGTTCTGAGCTCTTTAGAGACCCTGACTCATGCGATGCTCACAGGTGTATATCCATTACCCAGGTGAGGAGACAGAGGCATCGGAGCTTAGCAGCACACTAGTGAGGAGCAGAGAGTGCCGCCCACACTACGGCAGACTTGTTCTCCAGCCCTGAACTTTAACCACAGAGCTGTGCTCCCACTCACCCTCGGGACCTTCAACATTTTGTTATAACCCAGCTGAGCACATCAGTGGAGTCAGGTGACATCCAGACACGCCCACAGTAACGAGCCCACCTGTGAGATCTCAGGTGCCTGGAAAGTGAGCAGGGTGTCGTGTCGGGGTAGGACTCCAGGGAGGGGCAGCCAGGCCTGAGAATTGCAGATTATGAGTGAAGCCTGAATTCTGTGTGGTTATTGGCGTTTTGTAAGCACTTTGATTCAAAAAAAAAATCCTTAGGCTGAGTTCTGCCAGCTGGTTGTCAGTATGGTAGCCCTGGTTCTAGTTCAAAATTTCACAGACAGTGAAACTGAGGGCCCAGCAGGGAAGTGGTCTGCAGAAGGCACAGTGCACAGTGACCGAAGCACAGCTGGCACTCGGGGCTCTTGGGCCAGCACCTCTTGCCTATTCCACACCAAACCTTTGTTCTCCCTCTACTTCCCCATTCGCTGCCCCCCGCCCAGTTCCCACCTCTCACGCACAGCAGTAAGGCTTTTATTCTATTTGCACAGTAAATAGAGCTGAGATGCAGATTACTCTCAAGCATTGACACTTGCATCCAATATAAACAGAATCAAGGTAACTCGTTCCTTTCACTACACACACACACACAGACACACACAAACACACACACACACACACACACACACAGAGGCAAATAGAACCTAGCAGCCCAAGGGAAATAGAACTTGAGCCACCTGGCCCAACTGAGGACCACCACATACGCCCGATACAAACAAAGAGATGCTGATCCTCCCCACAGTCCTTCCTCTCCTCGGTGGCCCTTCATGCAACGGGAGACCAGATTACTAAGCAGAAGATACGTCGGAGGCAGACGTGTTGGGCAGGGGAGCCAGAGGACCTGGGCTCTCTCCTGACCTCTCGGAGTCTCGGTTCACTTATTTACAGCAATGTGAGGGTTAAATGGCATTCATAAAACATGCCCTATTCTCTGCTTCTGAGAGTTCACAGACTGATCAAAGAGAACACACACACACACACACACACACACACAAAACCTCTCATGTATTCGTGCTTGTGAAGAATAACACACACAGACCTGGAAAGTCACATGTTTATGATTTTGGAGCTGCCGTTGTTCACATGACTAATTTTGCTAAGAATTAACTCATCCCTGACAAAGATGCTAAGGGCTCCAACAGATTTGGAGTAACTTTGAGGGTAGCAAATCCTCATCTTCTGAGAATGGATTAATTTGATCTTTGGTAACAGCCAAGCTATTTCAGAGTTCCAGGGAATGCAGATGGGAAGTGAGCCCCAGGACTCTACTTCTAGGCTGAGAAAGTGGAGAGGGAGGTAAAAGGGGCTTGCAATTCTGAGCCCTTCCCACTGAGCCTCTGCTCTGACCCTGACCGACTGTGATTGCTGAGGGGTATGTGCCTTTGCTCAGGCAGCTCTCTCATCTGTACAGTGGAAATCGCAACCATCCCTTCAGAGGATTTTTATGAGGACTGAAAGAATAATACATGTGAAAGAATCCTCAAGGCCACAAATTCTAAATATCAACTTTAAAAGGTGTTTTTGTAAAAGACGTGGAGTGATTAGGAAATTAAACTGGAAGGCAGCTCCTATGCAGGACCTTACAAGTTATTGACCAATAGGAGCAAAGAACAATAGCCTAGTTGTAGAACTACCAAGAAGTCTCTAAATGGCCACATTGCGGGCATCTCGTCCTCTGATTTGGTCATTCAGTAAAAGTTCCCTGAGTACCCAGAAGTGCCAAACTCTGTTAGGCTCCAGGAATAGAGAGCAGAATGCATCGTTGCCCCTCTTTCCTAAAAGTGTACAATGGATTGTGATTCGATGTCTACTATTTGCTTTTCATTTATCTCATTACTTTGCAGTTAGATATGGTATAAATAAATGACAACTGCAGAGCAACTTTAGATGCTACAGAAGCTAAAAGCTTCCCAAGTGTCTAAAAAATGCTTTGGGAGAATAAGAGGCGCTGGAATAATGTGTGCAAAAGGAAGAATGCACAAGTGAGAGGGTGGATGAGGACCATAGAGGGCAGAGGGGAGGGCAGAGGGGAGGGCAGAGGGGAGGGCAGAGGGGAGGGCAGAGGGGAGGGCAGAGGGGAGGGCTTCAGGAAAGAAGCGATGGGAGCCTGAGTGCTGCGTGTCCCCATAGATCAGAAGCCCCTCACCCCTTTGTCAAGACGCCCTCTCCCACTTCCCTCCGTCTTTCAGAGGTGCGGGCGATGGCCGTCCTCAGGAGCAGTGCTGTACTGTGTGCCTGGGCCACCACTGCTCGGCAGTCGCTTCACACCCACTCTGATGGTTTTTAGGGTTTTCTGCATCATGGACAGCGGCTTGCTGTAGCCCAGAGGTCATGCAGAAGAGCTGCTGGGCCTCTGTCATGTCAGTCTCCCTCTTTGAGCCAGTTTCCTCGTCTATAAATTGAAGGACTTGGGATGAAGGACAATGAAGGTCATTTCAGTAAGGTTCTGTGGTGCTCGGTCATCGAGGGTGGCACCACCATGGTCGGAAGGCGTTAATTCATCTTCCATCAGCACAGACAAAAGGCATGGAATACAGGGAGAATCACTCCTGTCCTCTTCCCAAGAAGACAAAGCCACTTGTCATTTGCCTTTAATCTGTTTTCTTAATTTTCTTCCTAAGGAAAGTCACAGCTCCAATCAGTCCTCTAATCAATGGTTGCACTACTGCTGCACAAATGAGCTCGATTTATTAAAGGAGTCCTCTCTTCGATGGAAATGGGCTCCCTGCTGTGGCTGCAAACACAAGCTAAGATTGACTGCTCCTGGAATAGGTGAAGATGTTAAGAAAATGAGAGCAGGCAAGTGATGGAGAAGCGGACGCCCAAGGACTCTGCGTGGCCTTCCCACCACAATGACCGTGAACAGATGGTCACCGGGGTAACCCGGACCTTAGCATCCCAGTGACTGGCCAGAAAGCAACCTTTCTTCCCCTCCAAACACCTGAGGAGAAGAAGGTCCCCTAAAAGCAGACTGCAGGAAACCCTTCAAGGTGCACAGGTAGGCAAGCTCACAGGAGCCAAGTTCACAGACCGTCCAAGCTGGAAGGACCCACTGAAGATGGTGCACAGCCTGATTCCAAGGGATGTTCCATGGAAGGATCCTGAGATTTCTGACTGATGGCCAGATACAGAGGAAATTAATATTGCAAAGCTGTAAGGAGTTATTCATATTGGTAAAATTAAATATTTACATATTCATAGTTGGGAGCTGAGAGCTCTTCATAATATGGAGTAGATGCTGCTTTAAACTTAGCTGTGAACAGAATAAGCCAATACAGGTGATCGGGACAAGGACACCTTAATGTGTCCTAGAGAAGCGTGTCAGTGGCCCTTCCCAGCAGGCACATTTGTACCTTTCCTGGGGAGGTGAGAGGGAAACTGGAACCTCAGAAAAGTCTGAAAGTCCTGGACCTCAGCACAGAATATGAACAAAGGCCTTGTGCAGTAGGCAGGTGCATGATGCTTGTGACATGATAGACAATGATGCATATTGATATTGATATAGATAGCAGAGAGAGAGGGAGAGAGAGAGAGAGAGAGAGAGAGAGAGAGGCCCGAATAAGAATCCTGTTCTAGAAATAACGGAAGACAAGTTGCCTAGCACCCTGTTTTAAATTTTCTATTCTCAATTTTAATTTCCTTCTGTTACTCTCACACCTTAGTTTTGTTAGCATGAGAAAGACTAGTCTGGAAAAACAACACAGTTACAAGATGGTGAGAGGGATCAACCTGAGCACATGGTGTGGAGGTGATGTTGATCAACTACGATGGATTTGTGGACTATGTGTAGGCGTGTGCACGCGCACACACACACACACACACACACACACACACACACCAGTAAATTGTAGCCGGATTCCCTCTCCACAGTAAGTGGGAAAGGTGATAATGTTGATTTGAGGTAATAAAGGGAAGGCTGGAGAGCTCAGGGCCACCTGTTTCTGCAAGAGACAACACTCACAGAGAGAGAGAGAAGTGCGGCCCCAACATGTCCAGGTTAACACAGCTGGTTAGTGACACAGCTGGTTTGTGACAGAGCTAAATAATTCAGACAGAGACTTCGTGACTCAACGGTGAGCTCTTGGTAGGCTTGCACTCAGCCACATTCCCCACTTTACCAAGCCCAGGCGACTTTAGCTCCTTGGTGTTCACCACCCTGAGAGAGAGGAAAGAGGGAGAGGGGGAAGGAGGAGGAAGAGGAGAGGGAAAGAGAATTAATTCATATTTAGAAGAAGGGTACTTTCCTCAGTTAGTCTTGTTTCTCTTTTTCTTGACCTGGTTCTGTTTTTAGGATCTTGCAGTCTGTTCAAGTAGAAAGACACCTTAGAGATCAGTTAATTCCCTCGTTTTACAGATGAGAAAAACTGTCCAGACAGAGGAAGTTACTTGCCTGAAATTACTAGCTCATACCATCAAAGTGTGTTTGGAAACAGGGATCAAAATCCACAAACACAAAATGTGGGGGGCAAATGAGCAAGGATTGCCCCCAGGAAGCCAGCTTCGGACATGGCCCGGGAGTGGGTTCGGACTAACCCGGTGTCCTCCCATGCTCGCTCCTTGGTGGGGCTTCCAGTGGAGGCAGCTGTCTTACTCCTTCCTGCCTGGAGCCTCCAGAATGGTTCCAGAGCTTCTTAGTAGTGTGCAGCCCCACTGCCTTCCCCCGTCCTGCTTTACCCTGTGTAAGTCTCCTCCCGTCCAACTCCCGGGTCCTTCGGGGTAGGAACTAGATTCCAGGGAGTGTACGAGAGCACACACTTCATTTTAATAAAACAATCATACAATGTGAAACAGGGAGTCGTGCTCAATAAATTCGTGCTTGATTAATCATTGAGAAAACTGCAAAATGTCTCATGGCACAAATTCTTAAATGGTAGAGGGGAAAAAATTTACAGGTGGGAAAACGAACCTCACTTTTCCAATCTGGAAAATGGAAAGGGAGAGAATCAACAGTACCTTGTGGTTCCTTCTTTTTTTTTTTTTTTTTTGTTAAATTCTTTTATTGGCACATTGTAGGTATACAACACAATTACATTTCTCATTGGGAACTTGTACCTTTACATGATGCTTCTTGATTCTTATTTTTTCCCCATTCCTAGCCCTCCCTTCACCCCCTCCACCCTTCCCTATTTACAAAGACTTTATTTCCTTTTTTTCCATTTCTCAGCATTTTTCCTTTCCCTTCTTTCCTTTCCCCTGCCCCTCTGACTACCCCTACCCCTTTGAACCTTTTCTTCCTATTTTGCATTATCGATTATTCATTCTAATCATTGGTACATTTTAGGTATACAATATAATGACATTCATCATTGGAAATTTGCACCTTTACATAGTCTCTCTTGGTTCTTATTTTTCACCCTTGCCCAGCCCTCCCTTCAACCCCTCCAGTCCTCCCTATTTACAAAGATTTTGTTCCTATTTTTCCATTTTCTCATATTAATCCCATTCCCTTCTATCCTTTCCCCTAGCCCTCCCACTTCCTTCCCCTTTGCCCCTTTTCTTCCTATTTCACATTATCCATTATACCTTTTAATCCTTCTTTACACTTTCAGTTTCTCACATGAGAGAAACTATTCGGTATTTACACATGTGTGTCCTGTTTATTTCACTTGAGTATGGCCTCAATGTGCATCCATTTAGCTATAAAGGTCTCTAGTTTCTCGTTCTTTATGGCTGAGTAGTGCTCCATTTTATAAAAAAAAAAAACAACACATCTTCTTTATCCAGTTTCCAGTTGATGGGCACTTGGGCTGTTTCCAAGCTTTAGCTATTACAAACGGTGCTGCTATAAACCTGGGTGCACATATATCGCTGTGGTATGATTCTTTTAATTCTTTGGGGAAGGTCCCCAGCAAGGGAATAGCTGGGTTGAATGGAACCTCTAGTCCTAGTTCTTTGAGGAGTCTCCACACTGATTTCCACAGTGGTTGCACCAGTCTGCACTCTTAACAAGTCATTTGTGACCAGACGCATGTAACTCCTGCACTGATACACCAGAGTCTGCTCGGCTATCTTCTTATCTCGATGTTTTGTCCCTTGCCACCCCCTTCTCTGTCATCCTACACACAGCCTTACCAAAGCTTTGCCACACAGCATGGCTCAGCAGGTGACCAGGCTTTGAAGGGCTCCATCAGTAACAAGGGCAGAAATTTGCCTGGGGCTGTGCAGGTGGCTGCTTCCACCCCCATCGCTGTATCTGGTTGCCCTGCGCCTGAGTCCGGGTGCGAGCCAGGGACCCTGGGTGCATCTGCGGTCATGGGATTCACCCTCTGGGATGGGGACTGGGGTGGGTGACAGTCACACGGGGAGGGTGGGGATGAACGTGTTAGTTGCTCACTCTCCCCAGCCTCTCCTTCCTCAAATCCACCGGTTAATTTCACCTCTATGTCTGTGCACTATTAAAATTTTATTCATAGTACAAAACGCCACCCTGACCTCCTAAGGCAGCAACAGGAGCTACAAAACTATTTTCGGAAGGCTGGGTTTTTAAGCTGCCTCCTCTCCCCATTTCAAAACATTAAGCAGAGGGGGCAGGAAGGACCCACTGCTATGGTCTTCTACGTCCGGTTGGGAGATGGTGACAAATGACTGCAGAGAAGCAAGTATGTTCCTGCCTCAAGTGCCCATTACAAAGCCTTTGCTTGGTGTTATGCAGCCACTTAACCTTTTCTACTTGAAAAGCAGACTCCAGATTCATTTTTTTGTCAAGCCAGGACACAGCTTCACTCCCCTGCCAGGGAGGAAGTGTGCTGAGAGTACATCCTTTTATTCCGGCAAATCGAGGCAAAGCCAAAGAGATTTCTCTCTGGTCCCCAACCTCTGACCTTCAGTCCTAAAAGCCACTTGCTTTCAAGGTGACTAAGGCTTGTCCTGATCCTGTTAAATACACATACCATGGTGGCTGGAGTGTTCTTAAAGAGACGTGCCAAGGAGCACCAGGAAAGGGGACCATTTCAGAATGAATTATTGATCGCAATGTCTCTCCTACACATACACTGATGTACAAGGGTCCGGCACACCGGCCAGGGAGCAGGAGCATAGTGTACGGTCTTCATAGGGTTAAGAAAGCTAACCTCTTTGCTCTAAACTCTATTTATTTGGTGGATGGAAAATGTGTTTACGTCTCTGTGTGTCTCCTTTTGTTTGGTTTTCCAAGGAAACCTGAATCAGCCGATTTCAGAAGCAAGCTGAAACATCTGACTGGCCTAGAGAAATGACGTGCGGCACATGGGAAAATTAATTGAAAAGAAAACTACTTTTCACTTATATTGCAGACTTTGTCCCAGTCTCTACACAAGACATGGATATTAATGAGATGTTGTCATGCATCATTTGTCACCTTGATTTTATTAAACTGAGTGGGAGAATTAGGTTTCATTACTCTTAAACATAGGGAAACTGAGGCAGTGTGGGAGAACTGATAAGATAGTAAATGAGGAACTTAAAGGAAAATTCATCTTGCCTGGACCACCTGGATCTCTTCATCTTCTGAGAAGTTCCATGGAGACCCAGACAAGATACACAGCACACTCACCCCACACCCTCACTCCCATCGGCTGCTACTTCCTGCCAGCCAGCGGATGGAGCTGTCTCCTTATAGGTCAACCGAAGTGACCAGAATATCAGTATCTATGCTCTGGACCAAATCACCATACGCATATAAGCTTGCCATGCACACATGTCATCTCCCCCTTTCCAGGGTGAGGAGTCTGGTCCTGCTTCAGCAGGGTCCCCTGCTTAGAGTCTTACACAAGCCTGTGCTCAGTGTGGGCCAGGGCTGGATTCTCACTTGGAGCTCACAAGGACGAATCTGCTCTTCTGTCCCTAGCGCTTCAGTTCCTCACCAGGGCTCTGTTCTAGCTGTCAGCTACTGTCCCTAATGGTCACCCTTCGTCCCTTGCACATAGCCTCATGAACATCCACATGTGCTCCGCAAGTCAGCACAGTGGAGCACCCTAGAGTCTGGTATCGAGACAGCCTTCCACACCACGACTTAATCACGGGGCTCCAACAGTACCCATCAGCCAGCCACACACAAGAGAACCAAGTTGCAGGTCCTGTCCAAACTCAAGGCTACACTCAGGGGATGTGGACAGCAGGCAGCCAGGGGAAGGGCCCTCTGAATGTGTCACGTGCAGGAATTTGGGAGCAGAGACTCCTTTATACCCTCAAGCTTTATGGTAGGCTTTTAAGAAAAAAAGAGGTAAAGACATGGTTGTATTCTTTGATATTTCCTATCCTGCAGAAAACATGAAGATGCAGAAGAGCATGTGACCTATACCAAAGTGTTTCATAAAGACCTCAAGGAAGTCTGAGTTATGAGCTCATTAGTGAAGAACTACAGGGTTTATGCACTCACCCAGCAGTCACTGTCCTAGGATGGCCACATTCACATCTCCCTTTTTTTAGTTTTAAGAAGAACAGAGGCCAGGGATTTAGCTCAGTGGTGCTGCCACCTGCCTCCCCAGCACAAGGTCCTGAGTTCAAACCCCAGTACCAAAATAAAAAGAAGAAGAAGAAATAAGAGGAATACAGCTTGATTCATTAAAACTGTATCAAATGTCACCTTTTGCTCTGCCATCCTAAAAGCTGAGGATGAGAAGCGCAACACTTGAACAGCAGGAGATGTTTCCCAGTGTGACCTTCAGAGTCCCAAGTCACCTGCAGACTAGGTGACAAAAGGCAGGATTCTGGGTGTCCTTTCTCACTTACAGAGTCAAACTCAGAGCCCAAATCAAGCATCCGCACTTTAACAAGAACTCAGGGCTTCTCCTTCACACTGTAATTTGAGAAATGTGAGTGGAGCAGCAGCACTTGGGACCATCAGACCCGAGAGAGTCCTGTTAGATAGCAGATCCCAATCCAGCAGCTGGAGCAGGGCCACGACTCTGCATCCCTACCATGCTCCTGACCACGGTCGGCCGTCGTGGAGCATACTGCAAACAGCAGGACTTAAAAATAATAAGAACAAAAGGACTAAAGTGCAAAATGTTCTCCCCACAGCGTTGCTGTGTCTGTATGCGTGTTCTCTGTGTGTGTCTATGTTCATGTCTACACACACATGTCATCTTGCGACGTGAGAAGAGAGGGTTGTTTAGGGTGTTAGTTTAGGAGGGAAAGGGCTTAGCTCAGGGGTTAATTGTGAATTCCTGCCACCCAGCTACAGGAAGAAGTTCACACAGGAGAAATCAAGAGTTCCAAAAAGTGTCGAAGAAGGCTGAAGATTGGTCATAACTGGCTGGAAGAGCCCTGGGAAGGGAGAGACTGTCCCTCGAGCAGAACTAAGGGAGAGGCAGAGCACAGAGCATGTAGACATGGGATCAAGCACAAAGAGGGAGGAGAGAGAGAGGGCGTGGTTCAGAATCAACCAAGAGCCTCTGGCCAAATGCACAGAGGAGAGGAGAGGACAAATGACGTCCCCGGAGCCAAGGACAGTGGTCCAGCCAGTGAGGGAGACAGACGGCCACCAACTTAGACCCCAGAAAGCCAACAGCACTCAGTCCCAAAGGCGAAGGTTTGATTTCGAGCTAGAGGTCAGGAGTAGGAAGAATGCACAGGAGGTGCAGGGTCCTGACAGAGTCAAGCTCCCTAAGGGGAGCGGCTCCACTGTAAGGCAGAGAGCAGGGCTGGGGAAGCTGCAGGGAGCTGGGAGCAGGAGTCCAGGTTTCTCCTTTGCATTCACTCATTCGCTCATTACAGATGTGCTGAGCATCTCCCGCGCAATTCCGGAGGACTCAGAATAACAATGAAAATAATAATAGAAACACAAAATGGTGTAACAACAGTCAGGCTCACGGTTACATTCTGAGTGATTAGCTTGTATTAACTACTATACGTTTTACTCTCCATACTTGCTGGATGCTTTAAACATCAGAACCATCTATAGAGGCGAGGAGCCAGGTTTTTAGATGTGAAAACTGAGGTGAAGAAATTACAAGACATATTTTTTCTGCCGTGATGGAACTTCTCCTGTACCAGTTACACTCCCAGTCAACAGGGTGACGTTGGGAGATTTTCATCCTACTTTCTCTCTACAGCCAAGGCGATTGTCTTTGTCCCTTTTCTCACTGCTGAGATAAAATACCTGATACGTGTAACTTAAAGGAGGAAAGGTGTATTAGGGCTCATGTTTTAGAAGTTTCAGTCCCCGCGTGGTTGGCCAGCTCCAGTCAGAAGCCCTGCAGCGGAAGGGTCTGGCAGAGGAAAGCAGCTCACCTCATGGCACCCAGGGAGCAGAGAGCAAGGGGAGGAGCCAAGGTGGGAGTGGCCCTTCCAGGCCATGCCTCCAGTGAGCCAAGTCTTTCCTAACAGGCCCCACCTCCTAACAGCACATTTAGCTCTGAATTCATCAGGGGACTAACCCACCCGGAAGCAGGGCACCCCTGCATGCAGTCACTTCCCCAAAGCCCCAGGCTCGTGAGGCTTTGGGGGAATCTAGAAATAAACCATAGCAGCAACAATAACCAAAACTGCTGAGAGTTTGCTCTGAGTCAGATGTCTTATCCATGTAGGGCTCACCACAACCCTATGCAGTATTTACTATTATCATTCCCATTTTACAGATGGGGAAACTGGGGTTCGGCTAGACTATGCCATTTCCCCAAGATGTGACGTCTAAGACTGAAACCCGGGCAGGCCAACTCCGGACTGCTACCGTACACCAACCCTGTGTCTGAAGCAAGGACAACCTCGTCTCTGAGGTCATCTGTGCTGGGCTGTCCCCTGGCCTGCCTGTGGATTCTGTGAATGGTGCCCAGGTTTGTATCTGAACCCACTACAGGAGCTACCAGACTGCCAGGGGAGGGCTGAAGAAAAAGGCCCAACCTAAGCTCAAGTAGTGGCAGCGGACAATCCATGTGACCCCGAGAATGCACGGCAGGAATGGCCAGCTCAGGCTCAGTCATCGGCGCATGGCACCAGACAGGCTGCGCGCCCTCCTCGACACCAGGCTGTGTGGCTCAGGGCCGCCCTGTGCACCGCGGGGGCTTCAAGGCAGAATAACTGACTGCGAGCACAGGGGTTTTTTTCAGCTCAGACCCAGAAACCTTTCCTGATCGAGGCGAACAGGAAAGGATTTAAATTGAGGTCCTGAACTGAAAGGAGAACACATTAATCATGCTCATTGCTGGAGTCAGAAACGAATTCATTTTTCCTGCAGGGAATGTTATCAAGCAGGAAATCAAGTCCACAGGTGAGGAAGTGGGAGGTGGCCGAGGGGGTGCCAGAGGTGGCTGGGTAGGCACGAGAGTAAGTGCATCTCCGCGATGGGCGACTTCCCACCCAAACAGTGGCTCCATAAACCACGCGCCTCCTGTTGGCTCCTGTAACAGATGACGCCAAAGGGAACGAATACTCCCAAATCTGAAGCCTTCAGCTTTTGCAGAATGAAAGTAACTCTTTCTTTCTGTCTCTTTCCTTCCCTCCTTCCTTCCTTCCTTCCTTCCTTTCTTTCTTTCTTTCTTTCTTTCTTTCTTTCTTTCTTTCTTTCTTTCTTTCTTTCTTTCTTTCTTCTTTCTTCCCTCCTACAAATATTTAATGAATGCCTCCTGGGTTCCAGGCCTAAGGCATTTAGAAGTGAATCAAATGAAAATGGACCCTGCTTTTATCAAGCTTATTTCTACATACAGAAAATAATCAAAGAGCCTGACAATTACAGATAAAGGAATAATTACACGAGACAATTTTAGATGGTGATGAACTTGGAGAAGGGCGCAGATGGGATGCTCTAATAGAGGGTGGCAGAGACGGCGTGTGTTAGACACAGCAGTACGCGGAGACACGCACATGAGGTGACACTGGGTTGAGACCTAGGGGTAAGAGGAAGCCATGTGACAAGCAGGAGAAAAGGGTGGTAGGAAGAGTGGAGAGCAAGTTCAGAGGCTCCAGAACGGGGCAAGTGTGGCCTCTGCGAGGACCTCACCCACCGACAGGGCCCTGACAGCTGCTACACCGTGAGGGAGCTGCTGGGGACAAATGTGTCAGAGCTGAGCTCGGGGCTCTGTGTGCCTCGCCAAGGAGCCAGCGTTAGGTCTGAGAGCATGTAAAGTACTTTAAGCAAAGGAGTGACTTCATTTGCCTTGTGCAGCAGATCTTTCTATGAATCAGTGGGGAAAGAATTGTAGGGGTCCAGAATGGTGACCGGAAGGCCACTGAGGACTGTTGCAATTGTCCGAGATATGATGTAGACTTGGGTTAAGGTGGGGGCATGGAAGACAGAAAAAAGTGGGTGGATGTAGCAGCTCTCCTGGAGGCAGAATCGATGGGAATTGTTGACGGGTTAGGTGTGGGGATAAGCGCAAGGGCATGTTTGTATCGTAATGTCACATTTGTTTGTGCGTGACCAAAGGCCAGTCACAGGGAAGAGAGAAAGCCCAGGCCTTAGGCAGAAAGCCTTAGAGAGAAAGCCTGGACCTGTACCCTCCTGGCACAATCAGCTTTTGGACTGGCTTTATCCCCCAAGGACAAAGTGTAGGACGCTCCACCCTGGGGGATGGCCTTGCCCCTACCATCTTAGATTGACCTGCATGCCACTGAGGAGGAATGAGTAGCTTAAGATCAGAACCAGCAAGTGCCGTGTGTGTGTGTGTGTGTGTGTGTGTGTGTGTGTAACTGAGGTTACAACTGGAAAAGACCTGGAGAGCAGAGCCAGGCTGGCTCTCATCTTTCTATAGAAAGGGCAGCCCTTACAATTTTTATTTAATAGGAGAAAAACAACTGCACCCTGAATGTCTGATTTCCAGTATATGGGTGGGGTGTGTAGCAAAATAACCGACCATAACCCTGGGTAACCTGTCCCCAGTGCCCTAAGCATGATCCCCAAGCAGGCCCCTCCAGCTGGACACCAAGTATGGAAGCCCAGCCCCTGCTTCAGAGCATCCCACTCATGGGCCAGAGAGGACCTGGCAAAATGCTGTTCTCCATGCTCTGGTCAGAGCCAATTAGTCAGAAAGGGTGAAGATGTAGATCTTCAAGAACTTTTCTTTAAAGTAAAATGTCAACCCAGACCTGAGCCTGAGTGATCTATCTGCCTTAGAATGCCAGGGGAAAGGAAGTGGACTCGTGAGACACAGAGTCCATGAGGAGGCCATGGAAGATGGCTTTGGTCTGGCTGGTGAGGAAAGGGAGAGAGGTCGAGGGAGGGTAGCCCTGCACCCTGAGGACACTGTACCCCTCCCCAGGCCTGCAGTCACCGTGTCTGGACAAGTTGCCCCACCCCTGGCCTATTGGCTTTGTAAGTGAGGAGGAAGGGGGAGAATTCACAGTGAAATTATAGCTGCCTGGGGACAGGGGCCTGGGCCAAAGGATCCAGGGGTCTTTTCAAGCTTGAGGTCTGTGAGTGCACACAGGAGCTCACATCCTGCAGTGGTGTCCAGCGCACGAGGTCCACACACCAACTCAGGGTCAGGGTGGGGGTGGGATCCTTGCCGAGCAGCTTGGGGCAAGTCCCTTATCTTCCCTGTCATTACTTTCCTAGTTTGTGAAGCGCAGATAATAATAAGGCTGCTGTGAGAATTGGACAGGTTGTGTGGGTAAATGGTTTAGAGTAGCCTCTGGCAGGTGGTTGTCTTCCCATAAGTATTAGATGTGTTTTCTGCTGGAAACCCACCTTCTGTATCAGTCACTCCACAATTTTGGCTCCAGAGAAGGCAGCTCAAGGCTCCTTGGGCTACCAGAATGATGAAGAGTCAGCATGTCTTTTGCCTGCTCCTATGGAAACTTTATCTGAACTATCCCAGAGAGACAGGGGTCTGATCCACATAACAGACTTTAGGGGAGCACCCTGAGGAGCCTGGTTTCCATGGTTACCATCAGGGCTGATGGGTTTAGATGTGACCAAGAGATCCCTTTGGACTAGGAAAATTTATGGATGCCACAGCCACCTTAAAGGAGGCCAACATGAAAATAAAATCAGGCATTGGGCAAAATGTCAAGCAATAGGTTATTTTCAAAAATCAGAAAGCCATCTAAAGCGCCAACTCAAGCTCTCGTCCCCTGATCAATGTTCCAGGGACTCATGAAGCAGAATAATCTCTTCCTAGACTTGTTTTACTTAGGCCAAAGACTCATTAATTAACCATTAGTCTCATTAAAAAGAAGAGACATGATTTCACAAAGCACCGGGGACCTACCATCCCCAGAACCAAGGACAGAAGCTGTCAGGAGGGCTAGAAAGAGAAGGGCAACTCCCTGACCTAGGTCAGCATGTCTGGATGGCCCAGCAGTCTCCCTTTCCTTACCGCAGCTTTGAATGTGGCCAGAACGGGAATAATAACAACACTCCAATGAGTTTTGTTTAACAAATTCGGAGATGTTCACAAGTAACAACCATCTCATTCATTCCAGAAGAAATAAGCAGCATTGCTAATGCCCTTCCCTGATCAACAGAAAACTCAGGTTCAAAGTAGAGTTTCTCCAAAGTCAGAAGCTTAGGAAGGCCTGAGACAGAACACTGTGCGGCTCCCAGCTGCTCAGGCAGCCTCCTCTGGGGTATTTTAAACAAGAGGAGGGAAAAAAGATGTTTCCTCCACAGAATCCCTGCCCCGTGTGACCTAAAGGGGGGATTGTTTTGGAAAGAACAGGGACACTGTCCTGCTTTATCTGCTCTATCGCTCCCCTGGTTAGCCCCTGAAATGGGTCCCCCGGGGCTTCAGGATCAAATCCAACGCCTTGAAACAAGGCCGATCATTAGCAGCTCCTGCCTCCCCCTCAGGCTTCAGCCCTGTCTCACCACCAACACATGCATGCACACATGTAAGCACGTTGCGCTCTATCCATAAGAAGCTGCCGTTGTCCTGTGGTCATCCTCTCTCCTCCTCTGGTCCCTGAGGTGCTGAACAGCTGCACACAGCCTGTCGCCCCATCAGCTTTCTAACTCCAACTCCAGGAAGCCTCCCCTCACCTTCAGGCTGAATGAGAGGCTCCTGTCTTGCTCCCCACGCCAAGGAGACACTGGACTAGTGTGCTCACCACCTCTGAGGCTACCATTTGTGAGGCTACCTGTGAGCCCCTAGGGCACAGTTATATCTGCACTTAGAGCCCAGGCCAGTGCCCCACATGGTCAGTGCCAGAGAGTTAACAGATGTGTCCTCTTACCATAGTTCTCACTTATTCTTTAGTAACTAAATTATATATAAAATTGTATATGTAACTAAATGTATATGTGACATGTATATGTGTGACATGTATGTAACTGAATATATATATTGCACTGTTTGCACGTCTATTTTGTTAAACCCTAGAGACATGGGGGCAGAGCCAGCTGTTGATTGCTAGTAACTGTACACCTGCTTTACCAGACATGAGCAGCATCAGTGGCCCGAGCCAGCAGCTGGTCCAGATGCCCTTCCTGACTGACTTGGGGTGCACATTGCCGGGGCCGAGGTACGAGTGCGCACAAGGAGAGGGGAAAGAGCAATTATGTGTGAGCTTTGCTTCTGTAATTTGATCTTTGTATTCACTAATGTTGTGCATAGATGTGTGCTCCAAAGGTGTGCTCTTTAACAAAGAAAACGAGGAGGAGAAAACAGCAAGAAGCTGGAGGGAATGAGTGCTACTGTGAACTGCCCAGGCCACAGCCCCCCACAAGCCTGCACCCCAGATTAGCAACAAGCAGTACTGCTCATGACCCCTTTGTAATCAGAATCCCTCATGCTACGCTGTATGTTAGGTTTCACAAAGCAGTTTTACACTACTCATTTATTTCTCCCAATATCGAGAAAAGTAAGAAAAATCTTTTATCCTGCTTTGTTTTGCCTTTAAGTAATGTTATAAGCATCACTGTACCCACACACAATACAAAAATCGCAGCCCGGACAAAAGCTTGTACCTGTCTGTCTGGTGAGCTTCTCCCATCCCATCCACCATGCACCTCATCCCATGTTTGCCTGCTGATGGAACTCCTTGGATTCCTTTATATGTGTTTCTAAAAGACATTCGTTTTATTTTAGGGTTTTAACTTTATGAAATGGGCATCATGTCGCGTGAGCTATTGGACCCTTTTTAAAAAATGAATAAGTTGCATCCATACCGCTGCTCATTTTCCTGCTAGCTAACATTGCATTACGTGACCACTAGTCCCAGTCTGCCCACGCACCTCTCCCCTTCTGCACACCTGAGCTGTTTGCTATTGAACAGCACGACCACGAGCAGTCTATACACGTGTACCTTTAATGTCTTCCACAGGGGCCAGTTCACACATTTATGTTATCTGGCTGGCCCCTGCAGGCACCAAGTTTGAGATCTCTGATTCATAAACGCTATGATTTTAGACTTACAGAAGAATTACTGTAAAGTGGTTCCAAGAAGAAAGATAGAAAAGTACTCCCTAAAAGAATTCAGGACGATCTTACTTGAATGCCTTACAGGGGTTTTTTTTTCCGGTATTGGAAATCCAACTCGGGACTTTGCACTTGCAAGGCAGGCAGCAGAACAACTGAGCTAAATCCCCAGTCCTACAGATTTTTGATAAATTGTAAAATTTGATAAAATGGAGGCCGTGGATATTCTGCACCCAACAAGTGAATTATAATCCAAGGAGTTAGCATCATTCAAGTTCAAGTGGCAGGTGCAACTAGGATGGTACCTGAAAGAAATAGTTGTTGAAGTCCCAGATCGTCACAATTAATCCTCACACTGACCCTTGGATGTATATATCATTATTTTCATTTTCTAGGCAAGGAAAATGAAACATAGGAAAGATAATTGGCTTCCCAAGCTAATACATAGGAAAACTGGGATTTAGAACAACACCTGAATCTAAAACCCTTGTACTGTACACCGTAGACTCCCAAATAGAACTAAATGTCTCCATTCTTAGGGTCCTGCCCAGTTTTATGAAAAGCACCTAATTAACTCCGAGCAGCTCTGCAAGTGCCAACAGCAAGTGGCTGTAGTGCTCGTTCCTGTTGTGTTGTCCCTAAGGAAACGGAGGTCCAGGGAAGTTAAGGGGCTCAGTTCCGATCACGTGTCAGGAAGTGAAGGGGCTGGAGTACGGACACACCCTGCTCACACAGACATCGTCCTCTCACTCCACAGACCACCCACCCAGTGGGTGGATTTGTCATAAAAACAGAAAGCCGATGGTGTTCATACCGAAAAGCCGAAAGGAGAGGTGCTGCATTATTCTCCTGGACAGAGGTACCAGTCTGCTCACAGCCAGGCATGGAAGTTGGTGGTCCCAGAAGGGGTGTGTCTGGGAGAAGAGAATAGTTTTCCCTCTGTGGATGTAAGCACTGAATTTCTGCACCGATATGAGCGCTGCCATTTGACACTAATCATGTCCTTTGGAAGCTGTTAAAATAGGAGGAAACAGCACAACTCAGAGATGCATTGCTCCTTCTGCAAAGGAAATGAGTGTTAGGAGAAATCTTGCAAAGAACAACAACAGGGTAAGGATCTGCCCTGTAATGCCCTTCATCTCAAAGTAGGACATTTGGAACACTGGGAGAAGAAAGTACCTGGTCACTTTTGGGAATAAGTTAAAGTTTGAATTTTTCCAGTCCAAGTCAGCTTCCCTACCTTCTGGGTCCAGCTGAGAGTTAGATTGTAGAAATCAGCTTCAGAATAATCCCCTGGGGAGCCATCACTCATGTATTTCCAGTAATAACACTGATTTTATGTCTACTGAGAAAGAGAGAATGTCCCCAAAAGTCTCAGATGTCATAGACACCAGCTGCTCCAAGCTCTGGTGGAAACTGTCTGTACCCTGGACACCCCCAACCTGGGAAAGTCCTAGTGGGGACTGCTCAGCTCCCTTCAGGCACGGGGCTGGAGGCAGAAGATGCAGTGCTGAATGGGACAGACCTGGCGCTCAAAGGCGTGCGGTCTGGTAGGAGAGCTTATTTAGGGACAGGCAAACATCATCAGAGTACTACATGCAATGACAGAAGCATCCGGAAGAAGAATGAGAGGGGGATTAATACAAAAACCAGACGGGAAAGGAGATGAAAGGGCAGAGTGGTGAGGAGAAGTATAATAATCCGTTCCATCCATCTGCTCTCCAACATGTTTCTGGAGCTCTTTGTCTTGAGTTATCTTTTGACCAAAGAGACAGAGTAGCAATCTCCTGTGTGGCAGAGAATTAACACTTTGATTGTAGACCTGAGCTTAGATGGCCCCAAAACTAAACCGCAAATATATCACCTTGCAGGCATTCTTAGGGTTCACATACCTTCTCCTTCAATGCATGAATAAGAAAGGCCTTCCAAGCTCTCTCCAACGATACCTGGATTCCTTGTATACCTGTAGGGGCAGAAGATGAACCCATGCCTACAGCAGTAGCATTCTCTCTCTTAGCTTCCCCCTTATTGTTCAGCAATAATAGCAACCTCTTCTGCTATCTACCAATCCTCAAGTTTGCACAACATCTCTATGTCTGTGACCATCAGATTTTCAGACCCAACTGCCTCTGCTATCTTTTCCAGGAAAACACAGGCTAGTTTTGTTCCTGAGTAGTAGAGAAGAAAAGTGTGTGTGTGTGTGTGTGTGTGTGTGTGTGTGTGTGTGTGTGTGTGTTGAGGGTAGAACTGGCCTCACCTGATCCCAGGCAATTTTAGCATCCTGACTCCTTAGCCCCCTCCCTCCCAATGAAGTCAAACAAAGCAAACCATTTCATCCTGGTCTGTCCCTTTCCCCCTGCACTATATAAAGCCAGCTACAGATGGCATGCATGGATTGATGCTCCAAATCTCCCCAGTGCCCACTGCCTTCCATCAAGCTGGTTCCTAAATCTGTGGATGTAGCAGGCTTCAGAGGAGGAAGCGTGATCACCAGCATGAGCCTTGGCACACTGTCTCCTGGGCTGTGCCAGGGCAGTGATGCCCAAGTCTCACCCGCTCTGATGCAGCACTTGGAATGGCATCTGGTTGCCCCACTGCCCACGTGATGGAGCCTGATGCTGAAAGCCAAGTTCATCTCTTCAGTGCACCCTGGGCAGGAGGTAAAGAAATCCATGATAAAGCAGAGAGAAGGGGCAGGGGGAGTGATCGGAGGAGAAGTAGTTGAGCAGTTTGGGGGAACACCCTTCAGTACTTCCTTCTTCCTGGCTTGTTTTCCTGCCCGCAGCTTCCTCAGGGGAGACACGACAGGCCCTGACCAGGAAGTGTGCTAAGTTACTTCTGACCTTTCTGCCTTGGGATCTCCAGTGCTGCTAGGGATGCACTTCAGTGCTCCTGTCCCCGTCATCCCAGATTCCATGGGGGACCCCTTAACAACCACAGTCCTACTCATGTGCAGATAGTCGGTGTGTGAAGCACAGGATAAAATGTTTTATATTCATTTTCTCATTTAGTCTTCAGGCAGAGCTAAAGTCTGGTGTTATTTCCCTCATTTTTCAGACACACAACCAGAGACACTGAAGAAGTCACCAAGATCACACAGCTGTTAAAGGTTGAAGCCAAGATGCAAACCCGGGTGTATAGAACTTCAAAGCTTTTACCACTAAAGGATCCCCTCAACCTCAACTAGCTGTCATAACAGAGCAGATGAGTGTACCTGAAGCTCTACCTCGGAGATATTTACATTTTAATAGCCTGTCTCTTAACAAGGCTTCAATGCGCAAAGAAATGAATTGCTTGTAATGCTACGTGGGGCACTGTAATAGGTCACAAAGGAAATGCAAGGGGTCAGGGGTGTCTCAAATAACAACGTCTGTCTCAGCACCGGATAATGAAGCCCAGCTCATCTGAAGGAAGGCCAGAGCTTCTGCTCTGCATTGATTCCAACAGAAGCTGTGCTTATTGGGGATTGAAACCGAGAGAAATTTTATTTGGATATAAGAAAGCCTTCCCAATAGGGGAGCCTGTGAAAGTTTGATAGATGACTACTGTGCATGCACGTGCACACACACACACACAAACATGCGCGTGCGTGCGCGGGCATTACGCTCCGGGCTAAGAAGGGTTGGGTTCTGCCTGGTCACAGAGAGGTGAATGAGTGATTTTCCGTTCCAGATCAACTTGGACTCCTTGACCTTAACTTGAAGTATCTCATTTTATTTTCCAAGACTTCCTAAAAACCCACAAGCAGTTGACATTTTCTGTCCTTGAGACATTTTTCTTCACGTTCTTTGAAGAAAAGTAAATCAGAACACTTTCCCAGACCCGAGTCACACACAAGTGAGCTGTCCAGCCAGCGGTGTTCGGGGCCCCACTGCTGCTGTCCTCATGACTTCCAGATCTTTCCGAGGAGTCTACAGCTACACCCCAAGGTGACTTCCTGTCCTCCTGGACCGGCCCTTACAGGAAATCACTTCCTGACCAGCTACCAAGCACGACACCTGCATCACAAATGCCAGATCCCAAGGCCTTCCTTTGCCTTTTCTCTCCATCTCACTGTGTAGAGAGCACTGGTCACTTCTGGGCACTGCACCATTGTCAGATGTGCCCTCACTCCTTGCTCTTCTCAGCAACAGACTCCCACCCAAAGGGAGAGAAAAGACAACTCTGCAAGGAGAAGACCCCAGTCACATTCAGTCCTCAGCCAGGATCTCACCACATGCAAACCAAGAATGGAAAGGCAACAGAGCCTCGAGGCCAGGTGTTCATTCTAGGAATCCCAGTGTGAGAGGGCGGATGGATAGAAACCTAGCGAGGCCAGCATGGCCTTTCTATGTTCTCTTTATCATTTTAACCCAGGCTGAAGCCCTGAACATTCTGATTCCAGTCTATCACAAAGACAAGTGCTCTCCTCTCCGACACTTTCACAATTGGCTCCTAGCACCACAAGGTGTTTTGCCCAGGTCATTTGCACCTAAGAGAGGATGCGCCGAATACAGCAGAGTCCTGCTGCAGGGCCTGCCGGGCCCTCTGCCATCGGCTGCCCCCACCTCTCTGGCTTACTTCTCACTGCCAGGCTGTGTTCTCGCCTCACTCCGCTCCTGCCCAAATCACTGCCTCTCCGTCTCTATCTGAGAGTCTTTGCCCTGGCTGTGCTTTCTGCGGGAGTAGCATTTCCCCAGAAATCTCTGTCTCACTCCCTGCCTACAGCAAGTCTTCATTCTGATCATACCTTTGGACCACACTCAGAACACTGCTCTGTCCCGAACACTTCCTGAACACTCTCTGCCCTGGGCTATTTGTTCTTTTTCCATAGCATGTTCAGTTTTCTGCCATGTTATCCAATTTATTTGCTTATGGTATCTACTGTTTATTTTTCTCCCTGCTAGATCTAAAATCTATGACAGCAGATAATTTTTTAGATTTTTTTTTTCATTACTGTATCTCAAAAGTCTAGGATAAAGCTACATAATGGACACTCGAGAAGTGCAGGCCGAAAGAGTGTGGAATGGAAGAACACAGGTCCCTAACAGAGGAATGCCAGACACCGTGCAGAGTCAGACGCCCCCCTCTCCTGCGTTCTGGCTGTCCACCCAGAGAGGGGGACCAGGCCTCAAGCTTCCCCAGCTCCTTGCAGACTCGGCCCTTAGCCCGTTTCAATCTGGTTTCCTGTGCACATTTCTCACTTTGCACTCAAATTTGGAGTGAGGCCTCCTAGCCTTTTACTTCCTACGTGGCTCTCAGGGGCCCTTCCAGGCCAGCGTGACCCTAGGCAGAAATAAACCCCTGAACATGCCTTCCTTCTCTGCTACCAGCCACCCCAGTGTGCATTCAAGTCAATAGCAATGAGCTCTCCCTTCTACCAGGAAACAAGTCTGATAAAGACCCTGACGCATAATTACGCCTCTCTTTGTGCCGAACAAATGTCAGCTCTAACCTTGAATTTGTACATCAATATGACAAGAGCAAAACATGTAAAACTCAGAAGTCATGATGAGGACAAACTGTCCCCAAATTGCACATGTGTTTTACAGAAAATGTCTCCCAGTCTAACTCTTTCTGACAGCAAAAACCAAATGATGCTTTACCTTTCAGCAGCTGCTTAATCTCCAGGCTGGGCCTCCATTTTTAAACCTGTCATCGGCCATGCTGCCAACTGTCCAGTGTGGACACCCTGAGGCCCCCGGACCAGGTGGGGCTGACGTGTGAGTGCTGGCTCCGCCTCACCGGCCCATCACGGCTGCCAAAGGTCAGTGGACATTAATCACACACCACTCCCACTCGTACCCACCCTTCCCCACTGTGTAGGACCTGACCCTTTCATTCCACACCATAAATAATACTAACATGAGCAGGGCACTTTGCAGACTCGAGAATACATGCTTGTCCATAACCTAGCTTTCCCCCCACCAAGCTCATGTTGTACAAGGGGAAACTACGATGGGAAAGAAGTTGGGAAGTAAAAACCTGGAAGGACTCAGGCCGGGTGGAGGTGTGGAATATGGAAAAAGAGGGTCCAAGGCTCTGGGGAGCTGAGGAGGCGTGTTTGTATTGCCCACATTTTACGGCATGGAAGCTAAAACTGTAGGTGACTGAAAACATGAAGAGACTGAGACTAGCAGAGCAGTGTTGAACACGCGAGGTTTCCTTACAGGCACAGTGCTTGAAACGTCAGTGAGCAGCAAGGGATGCAGCCAGGCTGCGAAGATGTACGTGGTGAGTTTCAGTCCAGGGCCTCGATTCCATTCTGGGCTCTGCCTGTTCCCTGCGGCCTGACCTATCCCGAGCACACAGTGCTCACGCTCTGGGGCTAAGTCATTTTCACACTGCCACCTGTTTTCCACCACCTCCTCGCCCTGGTACCACGTCAGCGCTGTTCACTTGTGGGTGTCCAGGGCACGACGCAGGTTCAGACGCTGTGCGTCCCCTTCCCACTGCGTGCTCTTGCATCCCACTCCCCACTGCACATGTTGCATTGTTTCTCAGTCATCCTGTGTCTCTCTCCTCTAAGAGCTTCTTCAGGACAAGGCCACATCTTTCTCTGCTCCATTCCCCCAGATTTTAGCACAGGGCTTGGTTTGGAAACTTGCAGTAAAGATATCTAATTCTGAGATGCGGCATGCATGACAGTTGTGCCCACAAGAAGAGGCATAGGCCTCCGAGTCCACATCCTGGCCCCTGGCACCCTTACACCATTCCCGGCTTGGGAAGAACTAGTGTGCTCTCCCACTGGCAGCGAACGTCAATCAGGAAGCCAGAAGCAGAGTCTCTGAGCTCGGCAGCTCCCTGTGTCGGGACAGGGGAAGATGCTGGACCACAGCAGACAGCCATGGGGTGAGGATAATTCCCGGGGAACTGTGACAATGCACAATGTCAACAAAGAACGCTCCTGGGTAAAATCGCCTGGTAGCAGAATCATTTTATGTCTTTTAACATTTGCTTTCAACTTGACCTCCAGTTCCAGCCTCCACTGCAGGGGTAGGGACAGCATTGCACAGCAGCTGGAGGACTCACGATGGAGAATAGCCCATGCCACCTAAGCACACGGCAAGTGGGTGGGGTGAGGAGAGGCGCTTCATCGAAGGATGTGGGGACCACAGCGTAGGGCTACGGATGCCAAAGGGGTCGTTTCCGCAGGACCTCCCCACTGCAGCCCACAGAGGCTTCTGAGGAGCGACTGCTCTGACAGGTCTCTGCTGGCTCTCTGGGGACTGGACCTGCGCTGCATCTCAGGGCGTCACGCCCCATGGAGTGAATGGTGCTCATTCTATTACTAGAATGGTGTGGGAGGCCTTTGCCGCCTCCACGGTCCACACCCACTACCATGCCTGGGCCTGATGTGCGTGCAGGGATTCCTGGAGGCCTCAATGCCAGGCACTAGATGAGACCTGAGCACTGACAGTCGAGCACAGACCCGTGTGCATGGCTGCCCCAGCCCCATCTGTGCACAGCCTGCTCCTATCTAACAGCACTGGGTGCCTCGGTGGCTGTAGCCCAGCAAATAGGATCCATCTGCCCTCATTTGTAGCACGTGTTCCCCATCATGCCGAAGCCCCAAGGAGATGTGTGCTCCTCAGTAATGCATTCATCTCGATGATAATATGTGGCACCGAGCACGCCATGGGGCCGGCTTCCCACTAAACAACCCACACTCCCTCCCCTGGCTCCCAGAGCAGCACACGCCAGCTGGTTGGGGCCACCGGTAACCCAGCCTTGGCACTTGGGGACATTTGAGTGAAAGCAAATAAAACTTACTCCTTAGGAACAGGAACAAAGAACAGTGTTGGCGTCCTTGCTCTCTGAAGAGAGAAACACAGTTTAAATGACCAGCTGGTCACAACAAGGTTGTCCCCAGCCTGGAATCTCTGGCTGCTTAGGCTTGCGTAAAGAGGGGCAGAAACTTCGAAGTCAGGAGAAGTGAGGCCCAGTTTTTGATTCTGGGTTATCCAGGACTAGAGAGTGTTTCTGTGACAAAATAAGTAATCTGATAGTTACAAAGAACATACTTTCAAAAATATAAAAATTGGACATATGGTTTAACAAGTACTTGGGAGACCTAAAACAACATTTAAAACTGGGACTGTTCCTGAAAACTCTTTGGCACAGGGTCCCTTTCAGTGCCCCTTCGAAAGAAAATACAGAGCCAGAGTGCAGGATGAACTCATTAACACAAATCACCAATGGCAATGACTGCTAACCCACGGTCCAAGCCCAGGGACTCCTGAGTGCTCAGCACTTGAGCCACTCTGTGACCCTCAGAGCTAAGCTAGTGGCTTGGAGTTCTCAGCATCCTGAAGGCAAAGAGCAGACAGACACTAGCAGAGGGTTTCCTCAGGGATTTACCTATCTCTTTTTTGTGTACAAGTTAGATCAGGGTAAAGTAATCACTTTCCTCCCTTATACCTAAGAATCACTTCATGTATAGCCCACATTGAGACCCCAATATGCGTATACACCTCCCTCTCTCTCTCTCTCTTTCTCTCTTTCACACACACACACACACACACACACACAGGACAGGGATGTAAAAGCAGGTTCCATTTGGTCGTAGCTCCTAGGGGGCATGCAAAATGGAGCTGAATTTGCATAGTATGCCAGACAAGCCCTCCGGCCCCTGAAACTTCACACCTGTCTCCTGCCAGTACCCAAAGTGCCATCTGTTTCCCCAGGAAAGCCAGACACAAGGCCCCTTCTTTATGGCTTTGGTAGGTGATGAGAAAACCTGGCATGGGGAGCTTTAATTGCTCAAAAATAACTCTGTGGTATGTAACATCCAGTTTCATGAAGATCCGAGGAAAAATCCTTGGCAGAATCTTTTTCAAACACTCAGGATAATGGTTGGGGCATGCAAAAGGGAAACTATTTAAGGACTCAACCTAGTCCCAAATTATTTCCACTGCCAAGGACTCTACGGTGAGGAGTTCTATGTGTGGCAGAAAGTTCCTCAGAAAAAGGAGTGTGAGGCTTCCCGACATAATGCTGGTTTTTCCTCTACTCCAACCTGAATCAATCTCTCTCTCTCCCCTCGAGGTACTGCAGGGTAAACCCAATGCCTGACACATGCTCAGTAAGTGCTCCACTATTGAGTGAGACCTCCAGCCCCCACTTTTCTGAGCCAGGGGCTCCTCGGTTGCCCAGACCAACCCCAATCTTGCAATCCTGCTGCCTTCATCTCCTGAGATCCATGGTGTGCACCACCATGCCAGCCTCCTGAAAATTTTCTACCACCTCACGTAAATAATGTTATTCATTAGTGCTGCTTTTAAATTAAACTGTCTCCAGTTAGGGGGGAAAGAAGGAGATTTCCTCTTTTGAGGCTGTACTGCAGCATCTGAGCAAACTCCTGCAGCATACAGTGAGGCGCAGAGAGAGGAACAGTAGGGCTCTGGACGGCTGACTCCAAGGTCAGTCTCGGGCAGGGCAGATGGTAGTGGTATGTGGAGAAGGCATTACTGACATTTTGGACCATGGGGTGACTCTTGCATGGCAAGATATGGAGCTGTGTCCTGGGCTCTACCAACCAGATGCCAGGGCCTCCATCCCACCCCCACAGGTAACAACCCAAAATAGCTCCAGACATTTCACAAAGCGCCTCTATTCAGAAAAGCAAGACCACCTCTACTCAGAACTGCTAGACTCACCAAGCCCTCCTCAAAGCCCATTGTTTGAAGGTAGGGGTAGCAGAGGTGCAACAATACCTACACGGCATGGTGCTCTCACCTAGGGGTCTGTACCTCCCGGGTACCGAGGTCCCCACCCTTCCAGCTGAGCTGTCTCCAGCAAGGCCAGTTCTTGGCATGAGGGGCCATCGGATGACAGCAAATCCCACTGCTTTTCCAGACCCAGCTCCCTGCGCCAAGCTCTGTGTGTGTCAGCAGTGGGGCAGGAGGGGTCTTCAGAAAACTCATAAAATAAATGACTAAATAAATGGAACCTCTTGTCTAAAGAATGCAGAGATAAGATAAATCATTTTGAGTCCTGGGAAAATTATCTCCACCACCCTGCCCGGGTTTCTCCGTTCAGCCAGAAAACACTTTAATTTATCTTCTGAAATTTTTCATCCACTAGAAGAACATTAAGTATTTCTTCTTCTTCTTCTTTTTTTAATATTCCTCTCTTTACAAAGGTGGGTTGGCTCCTCACTCATTGGAATAAAAGCTCTCAGGGTGCGTAAGGACTGTGGGGTTGGCCAGGGTTCAGGGCCAGGCAGGAGGATAAAGAAACCTGACACTCATTCTTCAAGTAATTAGAGCTGGTAAAATAAACTGTGTGCATTTCATTACGGAGATGGATCCATCAGGCCCGGGACAGGGCGGGAATCCCATGCTGAAGCATCAGGCTTTTGTCTCAAATTAACTCGGGCGGGAGAGGTTCCTGCCAGTCAGTGGGGGCCGTCCCTGTAACCTACCCCGTATCTTAATCATGGCTGTCTCTGTGCCCAGGTAGCTGCCCAGCTGGCCCAAGCCCACACTCTCCCTATGTGGCCCAGACTGGGCTGGAATTCCCATCCTCCTGCCTCAGCCTCCTAGAGTGCTAGGATTACAGGTGTGCACCACGCCTGCCCAACACACTGGTTCTCATCTTGCCTGTCACACACATGCTCCTTCTCCCCCCAGTCCCCGCTCAGAACGCTTCCTCCGGCTACAGCTATTGCTTGCAAACACAGGTCCAGGAAGCCCACCCTCAGCCCTGGTGGATAGGTGTGTACGCTGCTTTATTCTCCTTGTCTGGTTGATAGCAGTATGTATGATTGGGCACGCATGCGCTTCCTCAGCCATCTGCCCCACAGGAAGGCTTCCAGAGATAGTTCCATGGGTCTCCAAGTGTCGGTGGCAAGACTGCAGGCAGAGACAGCTTGAGGGTCTGGGAGGGGGTCCGTTCCTGCCGGGCCCTCCCCGAGAGCTCCAGGGACTCAGTTACCTGGCATCTCGGGCCTCTCCCGTTAAGCTCAGAGCCTGGTCTGGTCTGAGGGCGGGTGGCTCCTCTCCCCTCCCTCTCTCCCCTCCTCCCTTCCTCATCCCTCTCCTCCCTGCGCTCCTTCCCCTCGGGCTTCTTCAATTTCAAGGAGTTCATTGGCATGACGAATGTTGCCAAAGCCAATAGTACTGAGTCTCGGTGTCTGGGGATGGATTTCACAGTGGGAAGGGGTGACGGGCCTCAGACCACATTCCCACTGTGGCTTTCTGCCTCCACCCGAGGTGGTGGCCGGCTGCCAGGGATCGTGTTCCCTTGGGTTCCCAGCCTCGGCTAAACTCACCAGCCCCATACACGGACAAGGAGAACATTCTTAGGATGGCAGAGGTCTCGCCTGGAGCCGCAGGCTGGGAGGGAAGGCACTCACGTGTTCACCAAGCAGCTTCTGAACAAATTCCATGCCTGCCCATACCACCCACACTGTCAGAATGCCAGCCCTCCGCACGTTCAAACCCCAGATCTGCCAGACAGAGACAGGCATGCTCAGCTCAGGGGTTCACAGGAGATTAGAAAGGGTCGGCAAGGGGTCTTCTAATCAAGGGGGAGGCCTGCCTTTTCACAGCACATCACACACACACACACACACGCACACACACACACACACGCGCACACACACACAGGAACAATTTGCAGAATATGAGCTAGCCAAGAGAAAATGGGTTTGGTGTAGGCAGAGCCTCAAACTTATATTTCAAAGGAGCTAAGTAAGGAGGCCTCCTTCCTGATGAATGTAATGAATGGATCTTCCCAACTTCATGCTTCTTCTCCCTCAACATGCACACACACGCACACACACTCATCCACGCATGTGCACTCACACACATACATTCACACCCACACACGCATGCACTCACACACACATACATACACGCACACACGCACATGCGCGTCAGCACAGCAGACCTCCCCTCCAGGTGCCTCAGCTGATGGAATTTGCTATTTGCAATGAAAATCAACTTTGGAAAACAAACATCACAGTGAGCAACTTTTTTCTGGCTGCCCCAAGATTGATCTGGTCCATAGGATGCCCCAGATCATTGCATTCGGTAATTTCATTCTGCTTATGATCTATTTCTTATACAATCAATATGATAAATGCACCCGGGAGCAAAGTGGGTTACGGCCCGGCACTGGTGAAGTGAGGAGCAGAGGGGAGTGCTGGGCTGCAGAGCCTGTGTTTCATGAAGCAGAAAAGCAATTCAGTCAGACTAAAGGCTACAGACAAGGCGGTATATCCTCTGGGATAAATGCAAATGATGTGACTACATCTCACGGGCCTGGCGGGAGTCAGCCGCTGTCAGGAAGGGGGCTGGTGGGGGAAGGACCAGAGCGCCTTCAGTGATCAGAGCTGGGGCAGGCTCCCTCCTCCTGACACCCCCACGCCTGTAAGAGTGGCCGGGTTTAAAGCGAGGAAAAGAAAACCAGCCATCCAGCCAGCAGAAAGCCACGGGGAGCAAAGGCAGCCCCACACCCTGGCTGAGCATCCAGCCCTGCCCACCCATCCTGTCCCACTGTAGCAACCCCTTGCACTGCTGTCTTCGGTGTCGGAGCCTGCTGTTCCCCCACGTGCCACATGCCTGGGTGTCCTTGGTCCAGCCGTGGAATTCCCTGAGTGGAAGTCTCCTCGTCTGTGACAGGGGCTCAACTCTATCTCTGCTGCCCCTGCTGCTAAGATGTACTTGGGCGAAAGATGTAGGGCGAAACTGATGTAAATAACCCTAAGAGCTGCAAGTGTCGGGAAGATGCCAAAGCTGAGTCATAGCTAGGATTCTTCCACTCCTTCCATGCATGCCTTCTGGCAGCTCCTGTCCCACTCGGCCTCAGTTTCCACAAGGAACTTAAGGCAGTTGGGTAATCTCTAACGGCTCTGCCCGGACTCCTGCTCTTTCGGAGCCGGCATGTGGATGCAGATATCACAGCGTGATCTGAGCTTTGAAAGGAAGCTGTAGACTGTAGAGCAGGAGGAGAGCATGCCGTGGCAGAGAGGAAATGCAGGACTCTGCAAATGTGAAAACCAACCTCACCGAGTCCCCGTCTAGCACGTTCACACAGGTTCTGAGTCCGGGACCGGAGAAGAGTTTGAGGGAGAAACGCGAAGGGGCCTCAGTCTCAGAGCCCTTGCGCAGGATTCAGGAAGAGGAGGAAGTGGAGAGAGGAGAGCGCAGTGCTGGGCAGGCTCCTCACACGGGCTCTGCAGGGACCTGCCCCGCCCTCTCCTCCCGTCTGGATCCAGAGGACACAGCCCACGGGGAGCCTTCCGGGCTTGCTGTCACCCCACTGCCGCTGTTTCTGGTGTCCTTTCAGGAAATTAAACTTGAAGCTGCTCAGCCCTGCCAGTTGCTTGATCCCTCGCAGGCCCTGTCCCCTGCTGCAGAAAGCCTGAGGCCAGCCGGGGAAGGGGAGGTGGGTGAGGGGGCAGTGCGGGCACTGTCAGGCGGGAGGGGCTCCAGCCGCTCTCGACAAGGCGACTCCTGCCTTCCCTCACTCCCCACAGGGACGTCTGCTGGTGAGCCTGGCCCTGGGGAGGACGCACCGAAGGCCCTTCCGTTTCCTCACCCACATGGCAGAGGCCACGGTGAGAGGTTCACTGAGAACCATCATCACGTGGCCACTGCTCCGAGTGGCCGGAACTGTGGTCCAAGAGATAAGCACGTCATCATGTGAAGGTGGCCAGAACCACGCCCTGGACACTTCCCGCCTGCAAGGAGAGCGAGGGTTCTCTTCTCTCACCGCGTAGTAAGGCTATGGAGAGCTTGTCATAGACTGCACTTGAGATAACCACTCATTCAGCAGATTTTCGCCCATTGCCCAAAGGAATCCCAAGTCGCTAAGCGGTTTCACCTTTCCTTCATAGCTAAGATGTCTGAAGCTGTCCAGGTTCAGAAAGTTGGTAAGGAGAAGAAACCTGGCTCTGGGCCAGTGGGGATGGGGGCGGGGCACGCCACGGGAGGAGGACCATGCGCAGCTGACTGCCCACAAACAAAAGAAACCAAACTTTAAAAGTGGGATCTGCTATTTTAGTCAAAGCTTTTTCATTTCCTCTCTGTCCAAATTTCTTTGCAAGTGTGAAGTTCAGAAGGAAATGCAGAGTGGTGTCAAGGGTCAAAGGGCAAAGCCCAGCCTCCTGACCCTCATAAAATGAGTTATCCAGACAGAGCATTTGGCTTCTTATCAGTGACTGAAGGCTCATCAGCAAATCAAAACAATTTTATGGGCTTGAAAACCAAAGGGAGATGTGTTGTTCCATCCACTACCTTTCCAGTTCATTTTCTGTTGACTATTTAAGCTTCTTTGGGTTCTCTGCCCTGAAAATGTTTCTGACTCACTCACTGCCCACAGCTGGGGGTGCTCTTCTTTAATGTGTAATGAGTTCAAGTCCCACAAATAGCCAGATCTGCTTCCTAGGCTTTTGCGAAAGTCCCAGGAGCACGTCTGCCAGGACCACTTGCCTGAGGATTCTTATCAAACACCAAACAACTTCGGCTGTGGTCTCTCTAAAACATGCTCAATGCTTCCAAAATAAGTCAAATACCAAGAATCAATGGGAATTTTCCAGTGGGAAGACTTCCAAAATCACCAAAGACTTGAATTACCTTTCTGTAATTGGAAAAATCTACCAAATAGCAGAGAAATGATCTTTCTTTCTCTCTGGCTTGCCAATTGAGACACCGTCTGCTCCTAATCCAAAGCATGTCATGAGGCCTATTTCCACTGAGCTCAACCCCAGTAATTGGAAGCAGCCCTGCATCATCTTTGGTCTTGGTGTTTTCATCATTGGGCTGTTAGAGCTGAGAGTTACATTTTGCCAAGGAAAACTTTCCTTTGAAACCTCCATCTTATCCAAACAGAGAGTTGGAATTGACTCTTGGCAGCTCCAAAGATGGCTCTGAGTTATGGAAAATAATGTATATGTGTCAACCAGCCTATGAGACTGTCCCCAGCTCGAGCAAAGTAGCCCTGCGTGTAGCCCTTCTTCCCAGTCAGTGAGCTGACAAAACCAGTGCTCTGGTTATCATGGCAGAGACTGCTCCATTACCCTTGAAAGCCACCGAGCTGCCTCATTCTGAGTGTGTGTGTGCCACAAGAGCAAGGGGGGATTATAAGGAAAGGGCAGAGCCTGAGTGCAGAGTTTCCATTACACTCTTCAGGGGCAGACCTTCGCAATCCAGCTCTCAGTAAGGGTGCAGTCATGGAAGATGAGGCACAATGTGCACTAACTATACTGTTAGAAAACAAGATATCTGCAGGCACTCTCCCTCTCCCTGCAGAGGGCAGGGGGTCTTCTCGGACAGAATTATGTTTATAACCAGAAGCTGATAAGAACATTTTGCCAATATCCCAACCAACGATCTGACTTGGTAAATGGAAGGCCCGCTAACCATAGGCAGGGCAGGGCTGGGAAGAGGGAGAAGGGCCTCTCCTGAGGAACACCAGGCTCTAGGACTTGCTGCCAGGCTCTGGGGCACAAGGCTTCCTGTGCTGCCTCATCCCAGGCTTCTGATTGCTCTCCTGTTGCCTTCGCAGCTTCCGTAGCACGCCTTCAGGGAGTCACTGCAGCGGGGAGAAAGCCTACTCGGAATCACAGACTCGTAATGGGAGGCGACCTTAGAGGCCAGCCAGCCAGCTCATCGGTCTCAGGTGCGGGTGCTGCCTGACAGGGTGTGCACGAGGGCAAGAGTCTCCACCAATAGCATGACTGCAGCTGCGGCTGTGGCTGCGCAGGACCCAAAGGTCCCAAGTGGCTGCCACAGACACCCAAGATGGGCCACTCTGCCCACCAGTTAGGGGATGAGTGTCCTGTTCAGGTTACGTGTTTGCTGCCTGGAGTTAGCCCTGCTCCTGGGTGACCATGGACAGGGGCCTGGCCTATTGGTCTGCTTCATTCTGCACCTATGACCGGGAAGAATGATCAGACCTACTTCACTTGGTGTTAGTGAGATTAAACTGAGTAAGATGCCTACAGAAGTGCTTGGAAAGCCCATCTTACCTTAGGTCCTCATTTTGTAAAATGTATGTCTGACTATAAATAATTATGTAGAAAGGCATAAAACCTGAGAACAATGAGCACTCACGAATCAAAAGGATCGCAAGTGCCTAACACCAACAATAGTCAGCTCGTGCTCATTCTTTATAACCCACTCACTCTACTCACACACCTGATCGTTTTGAAGCAAATCATGTCTAGTCTTTTAGTATTGATTTAGGGACCCTTTAAAATTAACCACAATAGCATTATTACATTCCCCCAATGTATCAACACTAATAATGCGCGCTCTCTCTCTCTCTCTCTCTCTCTTTCTCTCCAACCCCCTCTCTCCCTCTCCCTCTCCCTCTCCTGTAAGATATGTGATGGAAAAACATCTACATGTTGTAGTACATTGATGGACCTTTTCCATTTAACCTGCAGGCATCTCCTTCAATTGCTATTTTTTACTATTCTCCCCCTTGCAACTTTTTAGTTCTTTAATTGAGTCACTTGTACAATTCCAGTCATTTGTATTTTAATGATCTGAGATAATCTCTCTGTCCTCCTGTATTTCCTGTTGAAAACAGGGCTGACTGATTCAATGTCAATAATTTGACGAGGCTGCATCATGGTTACAGCCTGTGTTTCCATTGGGTGATTCGTAGGTCTGGTTGATTGTTTGTTTGAGTGTGTAACATTAGCAGTATCAGCGGTTATTGCCTAAATGTATCAACTTATAGTCGGGCTGGCCAGTGTGGAACCTACTGTAATACCCAGGAACATTTGCATTTCTGATAAGCAATAAATGGTAGTCTATATAAGTCCATCCCAAATAGCTCATGAGAAATAGCTACACTGATCAACCATTTGCTGTTTATCTGAAACTCATATTTAACCATAAGTCCTCGTCTTTATTGGCTGTATCTGGCAACCTCATCGGGAAGTTGCAAAATGGTGACATTTTCATTCTATTCTTTATTTCTGTAGCTGTAATACTTTTATAAAAAGGAACTTCTCCTCATTGATAGTCCTGAGATACAGATCATGTAAAAGAAGCAGGGTGAATCTTGATTTTTTCCTTTACTTAATCTGTTTTTAAGATAACAAGATAGTTCCTTCAATGACCAGTAGAGATCTCAGTATGAACACATGCATGTGAATGAAGCTGCTTGAATTTCAATCTTTCACAATTATTATCCTTCCAAATGCTCCAATTATCCCATCTCTACACAGTGAGAGCGATTCTATTGGGCTCCAGGGCTCTTTGCACGTGACACTAGTAGCATCCAATACTTAGTTTACTTTCTGGTATGACATATTTTCCCAGATTTTTCTTGTATATTTCATCCATTGAATCTGGAATCATGATATTTGGAAGCCATCATCTGAGAGCTAAGAGTCTCCATGTTACTGAATCATTTATTACTTTTATTTCCTTTTGATAGACCGCTTAGCCTGGATCCTTTTGGAAGATAGAATAGATCACAGGTTCCTAATGATATTCCTTATACAGATGGAGAACCACAGGTTTGTCTTCACCTCAACCTCGATCTCACATCTTTACTACTTTTCTGCCCTAAGAAAAATCCCTGTTTTCAATGACTTCTTTACAGTCACTTACATAGGACACATAATATATGTGTGTGTGTGTGTGTAATACATCATAATTCAGATACACTACAACTTCAGAAGAGCAATACCAACGCTGCTACTAACAATATGATCACTAAAGATAACTAAAGGGTTTGTTTTTGTTTTCAATTCTTTTTGCACTCCTGATCTATACCAGTAGGATTATAAACAAAACACTTTTTTAGAGTTACTAGAAAGACTTTTTGCTATTCCAATTGTATATTTGTATTCCAATTGATAGCACATGAAAGTTCACTCTTTTTTCCTTTCATTTTATTTTCTAAATTTTTTAACATAGTAAACTTTTTATTTATTTATTTATTTTCCCTATTAAGTTTATTGGTACTTTTTAGGTATAAAATAGAGTTACATACATCA
>NW_004624807.1:3627854-3639098 GCF_000247695.1 Heterocephalus glaber
TTGTCACACCCAACAGATTCATTCTGCTGGGCTTCCTGGGGTTGTGATCCTCATTGTCTTTTCCTAGGGTATTGTCTAAAATTTTTTGGAGTGCCGGTTTGGTATTCATGAAGTTCCTGAGGTGCTGGGCGCTGGGATTGGCTCACCTCCTCTGTCCTAGGAGCAGTGGAATGGTGGCAGGGAGCCTCCTCCTGGGCCCTGGGATTTATTTTCTAAATTTTTAAGAAGTGCTTGTATTTTGGTATAAAATTATGTAAAAATATTTACATGGATCCAAAAATAAATCTTCAAGAGATGATGTATTCAAAGGAGTCTAACTCTTTGCTGGGCTGTAAGAGCGAAGACCTCTCTCTACTCCTTCTAGGGGTAATCTTGTTGGCTTTATGGGTTATCCTTCATATTATATTTTAAGCAAATAAGAGAAATATTTTCATCTTACTGATTCTTCAAGGGTTGGCTCCAATGTTATACCTCTAAGGCCCTGTCAACATGAATAGGATACTCATCAAGTTGATTACAGCCAGAGAAATAGCCTGCCCACAGGATACTGGTGTGGTCATGCTGATTGTTCACAGCTACCTTCATTGTTCACCTCTCTTTTGTAGTTATTGGTGCCTGAGTGTTACCTGACTGTGCTTCATTGCACTTCTGTCTGCTTCCCTTGGTTGCAAATGTTGCTAGGATTGCCTAGAAAGCCAAGACCAGACCAACCCTAAAACAGCTTTTTAAATATTCCACATGCCCATGGTCTCAATAAAAGTGTTGAATGGAATGCCTAAATCAATGTCTTATAGCCGTGATACCTATACAGCTTTTTCAGCTCTTTAAAAAGTAAGTGTTGCCAACTTCCACCCATGACCCATGGAATCTCCAGAAGTAGTCACCAAAAACATGAATTAAATAACAGAACATGCTTTTCTACCATGGGCAGTTAATAAGCCATCCAAAGCATAGTCACCCCACCACATGCAATGTAGACCCTTGCAATGAGTCTCTTAATGGAGCTTCCCTGTATGGGTGGAAGTGGTGCACTTCTGTTGGCAAAGCCAAAAGGAACACTTAACTAGTTATTTTATTTATCCTGATGGTTTTCTTTGGAGCAAACCTCAGAAGCCTGGAGGGTGGGCTTTCTGCCTTTGAAAGCGAATTGGTTCCATTAAAGGTTAATTATATGTTTAAGATCACACAGTCTGTCAACACCTAGGATGAACCAGCATGGTGACCTTCCAGCCTACAGCTTTGTCCACCGTGAGCAAAGCAGCTGCTTCCTTTCATCAGTCCTAAGGCTGCCCTGGGCAGGGATGACGTCAACCTTCACATCCCCCCAAGGGCAATTTCTCAGGCAGGACTTTCAAGCCAGAGGGACTGGAGGGATCGGGTCCCTGAAGTAAGCAGATATTGACCCAAGTTGGGGCACTGAAAGGCAGTGTCCGGAGGAGAATCAAGTCTGCTGCCCCCCTTCCCACTGGGCTTTGAGCCTTGCGCTGCATCAAGAGTAGCACCCCCAGCTCTGGCACCAGAGCTCATGGTATGAATAGAGCCACACTTGACTTGCTGACCTCTCGTTTCAGCCATCAGTGCACTGTCACTCTGCTGCAACCACGTGGGAAGCAAAAATCAGATTGCACTTCACTCACTTGAGCTTTAATGACAACGGCCACTCCCAGACCTGTGTCTCAGAAGTTACGCTCACTGTGAGCTGGGGGCAGGGGGAGGATTATCCCCTCCTCATACAATAACTTTCCATGGGTTCTCTCTTTTGATTTTTCTTGATCATCTAGCAGTGAAAAGAGGCAGTGGGTGGGTGGGATGGCTGGGGGCGGCCACACAGCTGGTTTCCTCCCAGTCTGCGTTTTCACTTTTATCCTCCGGGCTCGAGAGGCCAGAGATGGTCTAATTGGTGTCCTGGTGGACAGAGATGGCAGCTGGGTGCTATAGAAACAAGGCTTAGGTTTCTCAGCCATTGTGCGGGTCCACATAATCTTCCCCATCGGCTGTGCCCCTGACGGCAGTGTGAACCAAATGCAAAGCCTGGAGGTGGTCCCCTTGGTACATCTGGCTACTTCGGAAAGCTCCAGGGAGGGAGTCATCATGGTTATTGAATGCATCAATTAAGCCCAACAGATCTTTTTTTAATCACAGGTCACGTGCATGCACACACACACACACACACACACACACACACACACACACTACACACGCCTGCAATTGCCTGTCTCAATGTTCTCTCCAGGGCTCCCCTGAGCTCTCTGGCTTCCAGAGTGTGAGGCATGGCGAAAAAAGCTATTCAGGTCACAAGGCCAAGGCACAGAGGAGTGAAGGAAAACAGAGGGGCTGGCAGGCATGCTGGTGGACTTGAATATGAGCCGAGGAGAGGACGGGAAGGCTTTGAAGGCAGAGAGTCCTGTAGGGACCTGAATCCTGAATATCGCATTGTGATAATTTGGGATGCACACCAAACTGTTACTGATAAAAAACAAGAGCCTCCCAGCTGCTCCCTGTATTGCCCACAGAAGGGAGGTCTGTGGTGGGGAAAAACCTTCGGCTCAAGGAGTCCCAAGAAACCATTGCTTCCACCAGGTCAAGACTCAAAAGAAAAACAGGTTAGAATTTAAGGATCTTCCAGGCTGAGCTGCTCATAACCCTGTAACAGGATTCAGGGTTACTGGGAATATATTCTATATTCTTTAAAAGTTACAAGGTAGCAAATGCCTTATGATTGGATGGATCCAAGGAGATAAAGACCACTTTCTGAGTTGATGTAGGAGATATTCTTATTGAAGGTGCAGTGGGCTGGAATTGAGTTGTCAAAAATGGTGTGTTTGAGTCCTAACGCCTGGTACCTCTGTATGGGAACTTATTTGGAAGTAGAGTCTTTGCAGATGTAATCAAGTTAAGATGAGGTCATACTGGATTAGGGTGAGCTCTAAATCTAATGACTGGTGGTGTCCTTATAGGAAAGCATGTAAAAGCAGAGAGAGAGAGAGAGAGAGAGAGAGAGAGAGAGAGAGAGAGAGAGAGGCTCCATAAAGAAATCTGAGTGCTACAGCTACGGACAAAGAATGCCAAGGATTGTGGATGGCCACAGAAGCCCAAGTGGGTAAGGCAGGGTTACTCCTGCAGCCTCCACAGGGAACTTGACCCTGACCCTGCAGAAACTTGGCTCGTGGCTTCTGCTGTCCAGATCCACATGATAATAAACTTCTATTGTTTTTAAGCCCCCCAGCTTGTGGTCATTTGCCATGGGAATTCTAGGAAAGTAAAATACAGGGTGAGACGGTTGCCAACCACAGTGAGCTCTAGTCCCAGACAGCGGGGGTTCCTTTGCTGGAGTTTGCAGAAACATCTTTCTAGCCTGGCCCCCACACGGTCCTCTCATGGGAGAGAGCACGTGTGGCTAGGAAGGGGAGGGAAGGAGGTTGGGAGCCCACGCAGCCGCTTTAGGGGGCACCTGACCAGACCTCTTGCCTCGGGAAAGCTTTGGACTCTCTCACAGGCAGGCTCCCTCCCTCCTCCTCCTGGGAAGAGCTGCACACTTTGCATCTGCTCCCGGGACAGAAGCCAGAGCCCAGCCCCAGGGTCGTGAGTGGGACTCAGGAGCTCAGTGACTCAAGAGCTTCATTCAGTCCAAATAATTAGCTAATCCCACCCACACTGCAGGTGGCACCCACTGACACCATGAGAGGCAAGGCCTCCCAGGACAGGGACACACACGGCCTCTGGGCTGTCTCAAGATCACAGTGTCCTCCCGGATGGAGTTCCCGGACACAGGTGGTACGGAGGCCATGCCAGCACTGCTTGGGACAGGGACACCAGTGTCTTCCTCCAGGGCTCTGAGGGGCAGCAGAAGAGGTGGCAGATGCCCAAAGACAAGGGGTTATCTGGAGACTTGTAGGAGGAACTGTGCCTCCCCAAGAACAGCACTGGGGGCTAGGAACAAACAGACCTTGTTCCAGTAATGGCTCTGCCGTCTGTCATCTGCATCATCTTGGCAAGCACTTCACCTCCTGAGCCTCGGTTTCCTCACCTGAAAGTGGAGACGCTTATACAGCCTTTGAAGGTTTACAGAGCGAGGAAGGTGCGCGGTTCTGAGTTGGGCTTGGGAATAGGAGCTGCCCCGATTAACCACTGCGCATCAGTGGTCTGCACTGTGCTGGCCCATCTGATCTTGCTGTTCTGAGAAGCAAGCAAGGAGGGAAGAGGCAGCCCGAATTTGCAAGGCCAGCACGACTGAGTGACAAAGCAGTGACTGTCACAGAACATCTGCCCCGCCAGGAGTAGCTTTTCTTGCACCATCAGAGTGGCAGGCAAGTCTGTTGTTTACTTCCCCTAATGGTTCTGTGAAGTCCGCTCTGTGCATTTGCCAATGGAGGAGACTGAAGTTACATCGAGGTTAAGAAACTTTGCCATGACCACAGCGGAGTAAGCCAGGAATCGAGCCCACTGGGATATTTCTGCTCTTAACTACCATTGAGTGCAGCAAACGTTTTAGTGTGTACACCTGCCTGCTTCGGACATGCAATGAGAGTTGGCAATGCTGAGCTGCTGCACATGTGACTGAGTTAACTATTAAGATCAACTGCTGGGTATAATTAAGAGAAGTGTTGGACTTTGAAGCTTTTCTTTCTTTCTTTCTTTTTTTTTTTTTTTTTGGTACCAGGGATCGAACTGGGGACCTTGCGCTTGCGAGGCAGGCGGTAGAACCACTGAGCTAAATCCCTGGCCCTGAAGCTTTTCTAAAGTGCGGAGGTGAGGAATGAGGTGGACACAGGAATCCTAAAGCACCCTGTCCGGTTCTTCCATCCAAGGCCTTTGGGAGAGCTCACTGGTCCCCAGGTAAGAGGGGTCAGTGCTCTAAGTGCAAGTCAGTGGCCTCTGTGTGAGAAATAGCCAGATGGGGTCCCATTCAGGGGGCAGAGCTGGTGGCCCCAGCACCAGCCTCAGAGGGACAGAGACGGTGACATCCACCTCTCAGCCCACAGGCTCGCTGTGTCAGAACCAAGACCTGCCCAAATGCCCCTGCAAGGCGTCTCCAGCTTGGCATTCTGGATATATGTGGGGCAGGGAGTGGCTATGGCTCAACACGCAGCTTTTACCTCCAAGGAAAAACAGAGAGACCCAGAGGCCTGGTCCCTACCAGGAGGAATTTGCAATCCAGGGAGGAAGATGAGAAAAAATGGAGCACAGGAGTGAAGCACACAGGTCGGCAGCAAGAGCCAGGAGGATCGCAGTGGACACAAAGCTCACCACTGGGCACAGGTGTGGGCTGAAAATTACATCACCTGGATTCCACCAGCTTCTTTGCCACTTTCTGGGCATGTGACCTATCAGTCACCTGACCGCTCTAAGCATCCTTACTTTTCACATCTCTGAAATGGCTTTTTAAAATTAGCAGAAGTTTGCAACTCCTGCAGCTTACAATCATCTTTGGGGTGGTTATGTGTACATAGTACGGCTTATTTCTTGGTGTTTTTAAATCCCCCTTTCCCTTCCCTCCTCCTCTGGTTCCCCATCCCCTCTTCCATACTTGTTGATATTATTTTTCTTGGCTCACGTTAGGGCACATAGTGTTTACATTGATCGGGGTTATTGGGTTTCTCGCACATCTTTACTCTTCGCATTTCCCCTTCCCCTCCTCCTCAGCCCTCGCCCTTGTTCCCTTGGACCACTTCCCTACTGGATAGATTGGTCCCCCTGTCCCTTTCCATCCATCCTTTATTATTCCTTTGCCTTACTCAAATAGGAAATGGTAATATGGCATTTAAGCTTGTGTGTCTGGCTTATTTCACTCAATGTTATATTTTTCAAGTGCATCCGTTTTCCTACAAATGCCTCAAAATTGTCACTCTTCATAACCGAGTAGTATTCCATTATCTATGGAGACCACATTTGCTTTATCCAGTCATCTGTTAATAGGTACACCAGTGGCTTCTAGGATTCAGCTATTACGACTTGTGCTGCTGTAAACATCGGCATGCAAGTATCACTGAAGTATGATGCCTTAAGAAGGGATAGCTGGGTCATGCAGAATTTCTAATTTCAGTTCTCTGAGAAATCTCCACACTCATTTCCATAATGGCTGTGCTAGTTTGCACCTCCATCAACAGTGCAGGAGGGTAACTTTTTCACCACGGCCACATGGAACAGGTTTTTTAAAGGAGCAGATATGACTAGTGAAAGAAACTCAACAGAGTGGCTTCTCCACAGCAATTGCATGGCAGATGAGAACTCGTGCACAAATCCTGAAACTAGATGAGCAGAAAGTTCCAGAGCCTACATTAGAAAAGGTATCTCCAAAGAGATGGGTCCGAGAAGGCCCCAAAGGCTGCCTGGGCAGCGGACAGCTGTGGGAAGAGAAAAGGGCCATCTTCCAGAGCACTGGGGGCCACAGGCAACAGTCCAGGGCCATGGTAAACTGGGCGCTTTCCGGGGACAGAGGGCAGCACAGGCCTGTGTGTGAGCAGCCGGCACAGGGGCAGATAGGGCCCGTCACGAGAACCTCCAGTGACAGCCTGCAGCCCCTGACACGGTGGCTAGGGGGTGTCATTCTTACTCAAGTGGAGAAGGAAGAAAAGCAAAACATGCTGCTCCCCAGACATCAGGACATTCCGGTCCTCTGTGATTGTGCTTCATGAAAATGCGCTCCAGCCGAAAAGAAAAAGAGCAGTTAAGGACAAGAGCTAAGAACAGCCACACGCATGTGGCTTCCCTGAAGGCCCCACAGGAGGACATACTGTGACTGCCCGACTCCAGAAAGAGACACAATCAATGGGAGGCAGGGACAGGGAGGTCGGGAGGGGATGAACAGGAGGTCCCGGCCCGCTTCATTCTCCCGAGAGGAGACTGTAAATAATGGAGAGGTGTAGTGCACGGGAAATTACTCTGATGGGCCCTTTTAGGAAGGAAAATGGAACTAAATACACGTTCCATTATTCCTGATCTCTCATTCAGCAGCTCTCCATTTACATGGGGGCTCCCCGGAGCTGATGTTTCCCCTCTGCTGTCCTAAGTAGTCATTGACTGGAGCCGATCGTTTCAAAATAACGGCCTGCGATCCTTCCACTGTCGTGATTAACACAGTCATAATTATTAGCCTCGCGGACAACTGCAGAGCAGGATCTGCTGCCAGGAATGTTCCCTGTCCTTCCACCAGAGGGGGCGATGGCCTGCAGAGACCACAGCCTTTTCCGTCCCCCTGCAGGGCCCACACCTGGACAGTGGCCAGGCTTTGGTGGCCACAGTCCTGTGTAACGGTGGGAAACTAGGAACTCCACAGGCGAGAGAGGAGGGCTGTAGAGGGTGCAGAGGGGAGAAGGTAAATGTGCACAACCGGATCGCCCTATACCCTCAGCCTCTGGAACAAAGGGAAATGTTAGCAGTGGAACAGATGGAAGGAGACGTCGATGCCCAGGACTCAGAGAGATCCGTAACTCCAGATCCCAGCACTGGAGCGTTTATCAAAGGCAGGCAGGGAGAGAAATCATCCAACTTGAGACAACTCAAAGGCAAAGCCCTGTTTTCAGTTCTGCCCCTGGACTGGACTCTTTAGTCCATTTTTTAAGCCTTTTGAGGGTTAGCTCCTTTCTTCTCTCCTAAGGAGAGTGTCAGGGTGACAGCGGGGCTGGAAGTTGTGCTCAGGAGTCGGGGAGCACCCAGCCTGAATCCCGCTGTTCAGGACCAAAGTGGCCTGGTGCAGGTCACAGAGACGGGAGCAGCAGCCTCAGGAATTGAGTCCTCTCGTCTTGATTCCCAGGGCTGGGGTTTTTCAACTTCTGGTTTTTGTTTTGTTTTGTTTTGTTTTTTGGGGGGGGGTGTTTTTTTGTTTCGTTTGGGGTTTTTTATGGAAATAGAACCGCTTTTCTTTCCAATGCTGATTTAGGGTTCATAGAATCTATTTCAGAAAAATAACACCATGGCCTCCAGAAGAGCAGGATGGCAACACAATTTCTCTTGTTGATTTTCTCTTCAGCTCCCACCCCTCTCAGAATCCCCTCCAAGAAAGTATTTCACATAAGGGAAAAAGGTGCAAAGTTAAACTGACCAGCAAGAGAACCCTAGGTATGGCCCTGTCTTTCCAGGAATTTACAACTCAGCCAGGGAGAACCAGGCCAAAGTGGCTGTTCGTCATTTCGTATGTTACTGATCACGCAGTTGCTTCTTGCCTGCTGACAACTTGTGCCCTTTCTGGGTTTGTGCTTTCAGACTCTTATCACTCACACCCTGGCCCAAACATCCAGCATTGGGCAGGACACAGAGTATTTGATCCACTCAGGCTGTGGTTATTTATTCTTGCATGGGACGATGGAGTGTCCTCCACCCGTCCTGGCCCCACCCCAGCCCCATCTGTCAGGCTGCAGGCTCCAGACCCAACTGGGCCACTCTGCACTGCCTCACAGAGCAGAGCTGCAGCCCAGTCCTGCCATCTCCCACCTCGCTTGGGCTCTGGTCCCAGGGAGGGCCGGGCTCCGTGTTAGGGCCCAGATATGTCAGGAAGAGTCGGCAGAGGCTGGGGCGGGGAGGGGACCGTAATGTCTGTCCCTGAAGAGCTGGCGCCCAGATAGCAGGGAACTCTTCTCTGGCATTCCTGTCTTTCTTTCTCCCCTCCCTTAGGAGGAGCCCAGAGTCCAGTTCTGCTGGTTTTCAGGGAGCGATTCCATGGAGGAAAAGACAGCCTTGGCGGCCTGCTGCTGGCTCCCCACGGCTGCCCTCAGAGAGCAGCTGGCTTGCTCTGTAGGGTGGGGGCACCACATGCTGCACCCAGTTACCCCTTATTCTGAAAGATGGGCGTGGCCTGCATGTGCTGCTGTGCCTGGCAGAGGCGAGGGAGCCAGCGGAGATCCACACGTGCTGGCAGCCTCTTCCCACGGGCGGAGGGCTCACACTGCTAGACACACTCACCCCGTCAAACAGGGGAGCATCAGCTCGTTAGTGTGATTGTTTACAGTAATCACGGTAACCACTACCAAACGGGCTCCTCTGTAAGAGAAGATGACACTCCTGACCCTCAGTGGCCGGAGCTCTGCCGGGCTGTGCTGGGCTCTGGAGGAGGTGGGGGAGTCGGAGCGCCGGCTGCAGTGCTGGGTCACAGGCCGAGTGGACACCACGAAGAGGGCGGGGCCCGGGGACTCCCACTCCCTGGCCTTTGAAGTACAGACCCCTCGACTTGCAAGGCTTTGTACTCTTCAGGAAAGGATAAAACTAGAGAAAACAGATGTGAGACATCCCGGGTTCACACTATGGCCATACCACACACTACCAACAGAACCCTGGCTGTTCTGACCCGCAGTTTCTGCACCTGTAAGATGGGCTGCTGGTGTTTGGCCTGTAAGATGAGAGTTGTGAGGCCTAGAAATCATCTCAGCACATTGCCAACTGGTGTGACTGAGCCTGGGGCCCACCCAGACATTTAACACTTACCGTGAGACCGTGGCGCTTGGTGATAGTCCTGACAACCACGGGAAGATCCTCCTTGACCTATGGATTCTGAGCTTTTCTGATCTCCAAGGGATCGACTGCACTGGTCTCTCCAGCCTCCCTCCAACCCCAGAGGGCCTGAGCTGGCCTGACCATAGGTCAGTGATCCATCAGAGAGCCCTGGCACCCTGCTCCCACTGAAGCTCTGAGATAACAGTCACCTGCCCCAGGCTGGGCATCACAGCCAGCAAGGACGGTGACTGCACAATGCCAGGGGCCTCCCGGCTGGTGAGGGCTGCTCCAGGACGGGTCTCCAGAGTGCATCCTCTTACTGCACCCCAGCCAGTGAGAGTCGATGCTGCTTTCACTCCTGTGTCTCAAGGCACCTCCACCACCCCTTTTCTCTTCCTGCAGGGAAGGATGGGTGGGCGTGAGCACCACCTGGTGACAAGGCCAATCCAACATGAACATGCACTGGTTCCACACAGGAAGGTGACTAATCAGAATCTCCCAGCTCTGTAGCATTTTCACATGGAAGAATGAGAGAGAAAGGGGGACCCAAAAGTGAGAGGGAGCTGTATTCATTACTTTTCCATCACTGGGACAAAATACCCAACTCCTGCAACTTAAAAGAGGTTTATCTGGGGCCGGGGGTTTAGCTCAGTGGTTTCGCTGTCTGCTGTGCAAGCGCAAGGAACCCAGTTCGATCTCCAGTACCAAAAAAAAAAAAAAAAAGAGGTTTATTTGGCTTAGTTTCCAGTGGGTTCAGTCCATGGTCAGTGAGCTCCAAAGCAGAAACAGCATGGTGGAAGTGCCTGGCAGAGGACAGGTGCTCATGTCCTGGCAGCCAGGAAGCAGAGACAGAGGGGAGCAGGCACACACCCTTCCAGGCCACGCCTCCAGTGACCTGCCATTCTGACCAGGCCCCACCTCCTAACAGCACATTTAGCCATAAACTCCTTAGTGAACTAATCCACTGCAGAGTACAGCACCTCCCATGATCCAGTCACCCACCAAAACCTGACCTGGGAACAAAGTAGACTTTGAGGAACATTTTGGATCAAAATCATCACAGGGGTGCTACAGCATCTCATATGCAAAGGGATATTTTGGTGAGCCCAAGGGTGTTCCCCAGAAAGCCAAACCAGAAACTGCTGTCAGGTGTGGCCTGTGAGAAGTCCGTTTCCCTCTGGGCGGAACGTGCAGATTTTAAGGCGACATCACCCAGCATTCATACACTTTCCGGTGTGGGAAGCCTTCACAGTCAGCATTTTGTCTGGTTCTTGCGAATCCTTGCAAGGTATGCAAGGCACAGGATATCATTTTCTCCTGATAGGTGGAGAAACTGAGGCACCAAGGGCTTTGACCCGGGATTCCACAAACGGGTGGTGTTTCCTCTGGGGTCCCTTCCACACACAAGAGCGTGAGGCCCTTCCCAGGCTCCCCCTGCTGGCGGCAGCAGCAGCAGCAGGGGCCTCGAGCCTTGCCCCCATCCCCCACCCCCACCCGGCCTGCAGCTTCCACCCTGAAGCCCGCCAGAGCCCTCGCCCTGCCCTGCAGCCCCGGCCTGGTAACGCAGAGCCCTGCAAACTGCCAGGGCCCTGGTAAGTAGGCCTGAGGCTGCTGTTGCCCGGATTCCCAGAGCACATTCTCCTCCCAGAGTAGCACACTGGCTGCAGGGAGGAGGAGGAGGTGAAGTGTGCAGCATAAGTGCTGCTCTGGGGGGCTCGGTGAGAAGGGAGTGAAATCCCATCCTGTTTGATTTGGAGCCTTAATTGGCTTGCTCCTGCTTGAAGCACACTCGGAAGTGGGGTTTGGGGGGGGGGGGGG